>CAKAJN010000055.1:0-78803 GCA_916613615.1 Steromphala cineraria
TGTGTGCCGTGCAATGGTGGCTTTCACTTAAGTAGTTGCTGATTTGAGTATCTGAAGTCAGATACGACATGTCGGATGAGTACTTCCTGTCATGAGCACTGGCTGTCAGATGTCAATAGCAAAGAGTGCCCATGCAACACCAGGTTAATTATTGAGCACCTGAGAGTAGAAGTGAATATTTCCGCATCGCATGTTCGTAAATAGAACTACAATTGCAATTGTATATTTTCAGATACCACTGCATTACATTCAGTGACACAAAATAACTTCCAAAATACCAAATTTAAAAAAAAAAACATTTCTTTATAATTTCATATAGTTTCTTCTTTTTATATGCTCTTACTTTTTAATTCATATTCAGTATCGGACTTTTGTCAGTTCCAAAAAATATTTTATTATTCATCAAATTCGATAAAATTTGGCACATACATTGTTTCAATACTGACGTTTATGAATATGAAAGTCAATAGTCTGTAAGTACCCCTTCTCGCTCGATGCACTGTTCGATCCGTCGCTCCGTGATGTTGGTGAGATTGTCTATGTAGTCTTGAGGTAGGTCCGTCCAGGTTTCGTTGATAAGTCTTTGCCAGTCATGGATGTTTTTTGGTTGAAGTTTTTCTATTTTGTCCATTATTTGCCAAACGTTTTCAATCGGGTTGAGAACAGGCGAAGCAGCGGGAAATTCACGATTACGTGATTGGCTCTCAACCATTCTCGGGTGTGTTGTGACTTGTGAACTGGCCTTTATCCTGTTGCATTCGATAAGGGATGCCACTTTGTGCGATGTTTGATTCCTTCACTCCCTCACGTATCACATCACAGTACTTCCTTGAATCAAGTCTTCCGTTGATTTGTAGAAGAGTGGTCGTTCAAAGCGGTTTCCTGATACCGCCCCATACCATGATACTGGGTGAGAACTTTGTGACCATTTTCTGACATCGACCTCCTCTTGACAACCGCTTTCAAGTTATTCTATAAATCAGAAACTTTGATTCGTTTGTAAATATTACATCTGAGAAATCTTGTCCCCTCATCCGACGACATCAGGTGAGCCGCTTTGCCTTATGGTCATCGGTCATCAATGGAACCTTTGAACTTTTCTGTTCCATACACTCTTTACATAGGAGCTTACATCAGAGGTATATCTAAAACATCTGTACGTTCTTAACTTATTTCCATTAATTTCAATGGTGCCATTCCATATTTTCTGTGACCACGCTAATTTAAGCTATCACGGTATGTTAAAAAATCCTTTAAGAACTGTTACACTCAACTTTTCTTAATAATTCAAAGGTATTTAATTTGTTGAGCATTTTAATTGACCTACTTGTCGATGATTTATTGATTGTACATGACCAGTCATATATTTTACGAACTGTGCGTGATATAACTCATGTTGTTAACTCTGAGAATAAATCTGTAAAGTTTATGTTGCATCACAGCACACGAAGCCCAGCCGATATCCCCACAGCCATCTCCTGTTCCAAGGTAGTATCGACACGTTTTATTGTGTATTATTGGATCTCCTTGTAAACAATCACTCCCCCATACAACGGCACCATAGAAGAGAATAAGTTCCACTAACTTGTTGTACAGAGTGGTATACACTTCGTATGACAGTCCTCCAGCACTCCTAAACTTACAATAAATGGCTGACAGGGCACGGCTTGCAGCTTTGCATAATTCTCTCACAGATTTGTTCATGTCTAAATCTTCAGAACAGAACTTTATTACGCTTAGGCCGATATCCTCGGCATATGAGGTACATCATGACAGTAAATGCATCATACAAGCGGATAAGTGATTAGCCGGAAGATTTTACAGTTTGCATTATGATTTTACAAAATTTGTTTAGTTTTTTTAATATAGATACCTTTTTACACATGAAAAGATTTTAAAGTTCAAGCATATTTGGTCTCTTTGAGAAATGTAAAGGTATGTACAAGGTTCTTTCTAAAGTAAAATATTCACATCTAAAAAATATAATGGAACTCATCTCCAACATCATTCATACAACACAATTTAAATTTTTTTCAGACTTAGGTATCTTATTCCATTTTCCTTTTTCAATCGGTAAATGGTGGCAAGAGGTTCGAAACAGTAGTAATGGCCCATATATGGGATACCTTTATTTTGGGGAAGGGACATTAGCTATGTTTCAAGTTCAAGTTGCGGTTTCAAAACAGAATATAAACCTTTTGCGAGTTTTCCACCTGAGACCTCCACATTTGTTTAGCATTATCGGTTAAAATAGAGAGGGCAGTTTGTTTGAGCCAGGAAGATGAAATAGGAGACTGTGATAACCATATATAGCTTAGTCCAATACTGTTAAGGATATTATGTAGTAAATAATAACCCGGTACCGAGGGGTTATGGAAAATAACCTCGCGAGGGCGTAGCCCGAGGAGAGGTTATTTCCATAACCCGAGGCAAACGGGTTATTATTTGACTTACACTCCCGCGGAAGATTCCTGCAATGGTCTTAACTTAATTTGTTTATATACAGTTAATTTAAAAACGTTTTACTGATATCAATCGCGGGTTTATCATGTCTTGATAAGAAAAAATATTAAAATACCCTCAGATTAGGGTTTTAGAAATAAACGCTTGATTTCTTGCAATAAAACAAACTATTTTATTACGGTGTTTCAACTAAATTAGTTTACATGCAAATAATTGAAAAAACGTTTTAGTGATCCATTTTGCGGGTTTGATATGTCTTGATAAGAATACTAATTTAGATTACTTACAAAACTCCAAAACGTGATTCCTTACATTAAAAACTATTCATAACATTCAACTTAAATAAAGGCAATAACTTCCAAAGGGGTGTAAGGGTAAATACCTATAAGAAGGTAGTTATGAGTTAAAACCAATTGAAAAAAGTAGGGATATAACCGCCCAAACCCAAGGGGTGAAAGAAAACAAAACCTCCGACAAGCGAATTTTTTTTCTTAAATATGCTCTGTAAAAATGTATAAATGTTCTAGTTTCGAATTACATGTAATGACTGAGTATGCTATATTCAATTCTTAGTACGTCAATCAATATTATTCAATTTTTGTGACAAAACAATATGAATATATGACCGGATGACATGGTGGTAATCAGTTTTACAAAATATCACAAACATGTAATGGAAGGAAAATGTACATATTAATCTATAACAGATGATGCAGAAATAATGTTTAATATATTTGTGTCTTAATTTCTTATATCTTAAACATCGAAGGATAACATGAAATTCGTCTTTTATCTCCGTTACACAAAATTTACAAAACCTCTCATTCGCATTTATCCTATTACACCGGCCCGTTTCTATCATTAAACTATGTGATGATAATCTAAATTTAGTTATATAACTCTTGTAAATAAAAGGTATACACCTCCAAATTGTAGGGTATTGCTATTGGTATTTCAGGTTTTTATAACTCTTGCTGTTAAGATATAGCCAACGGAGTTCAACATGATATGTTTGTACTCATGTTCCTTTTCAATTATAGGTTCACATAATCCTTAAAGGGTGGCTCGTTATAATGTTATTTTACAATGTTTATTACTTTGTATTTTAATTTAGTACAACCAATATCATATTATGTGTCTGCTACGTGGGGCGAACGTCAGTTAAGTTGTATTAATGCAGTCCAAAATAGAGCATTTCAATATTGTTAAGGTGTAGAAGGTCCCTAATTTAGCACACAAAGAGGCGATATGGATTGGACATCATTTTAAGCTAAATAAACAATAGAAATTTTACGTTTATGTCGCAGAATTCAAGGTATTAGTATTGATACTAATAGACTTATAAGTAGAATATTTAAGTGGTCTTTTAGATAATTGGGCTCTGGATATACGAAGATTAAGACATGAAAAAATCTGTGAAAGAATTATGCAAAGCTGCAAGCCGTGCACTGTCAGCAATGTATTGTAAGTTTAGGAGTGCTGGAGGACTGTCATATGAAGTGTATACCACTCTGTACAACACATTAGTGGAACCTATTCTCTTCTATGGTGCCGGTGTATGGGGAGTGAATGTCTTCAAGGAGATCCAGTATGTACAGAATAAAGCGTGTCGATACTTCCTTGGAACAGGAAAAAATTCAAGTAACCTGGCTATTAGAGGAGATACGAGCTGGGCTTCGTGTTCTGTGATGCAACATACTGAACTCTACTGAACTGAACAGATTTATTCTCAGAGTTAACAATATGGGTGTACAACGCACACTCCGTAAAATGTATGACTGGTCATGTAATGGCCGCCGAATTTGAGAGCTCTCGCACATATTGACTATTTGAAGGTAATTACCCCATTCATGGACTGCAAAAGACCTATAAAGTGTTTGAGTAATCCTAAACTGGTATAACCAAGACGATTTATGTCAAACTTTAACGAAACTATGGACATCGACAGTTAGGAGGTAAACTCGTCCCAAGCCTACGTTGACAACGTAATGACGGGTGAAAAGATCACAGTGGTTGCTGATATCACGCCGACCTACGGTGGCCACAAGCGATCTCTCAACGACGAAAGTGAACCCGATGAGCTTCTGAACAAGAAATCTAAGAAGAATGATGATTCAAGAATTCAACCTCAAGGTTATCAATGTGACTCTGATCCATTAACGAAACTGTCGTCTGACCTACATATGTTGTTTGGTCAGTTTTCTTCACGTATTGATAAACTTGAAACAAACATGGAACAAAAGATCACTGAACATCTAGGCAGTGATTGATCGTAAAATTGAGACTGGGATTTCAGAAGTTAGAGAGCATGTGCGTGTTGAGATTGACTGTGTTAAAAAAGATGTTGTCAGTTTGAAGAAGCAGTGCAGTGACTTTGTGACGTCATCACAGATCAGGGAGGGACGTGAACTCAACATTGTTATTAAAAATCTACCTGAGGGCCAAAATGAAAATGTGATGTCAAAAGTTAATGGACTAATTAAGGATGGTCTTAAGCTCCGTGATGTCACAGTGTCAGAGGCTGTGAGAAAACGAGCACGCAACGATCACCTATCCGGGGTTGTGATTGCCACTTGTAGATCGGTAGAAGATAAATCTAACATTTTGCCAGCAAAAGAAAGCTAAAGGACTCGAGATCATTTTAAGATGTGTTCATTTCACCTGACCTTTCCCCGGACCAACGATTACTCGCTTCAAACATGAGATCAATCGTGAAAGCTATTGGGCATGATAAGCTGATTATGAAAGGGAAAAGTGTGCTTTTTAAGTCACGTGATTCTCACACCAGCGATAGACGACGCACGGACAACGCAGAGTAAAGGTACAATGGTAACGGTACCCAACGCAACGTAAACAACCGGCGTGGAGCAGAGTCAAGTCATCGTTCGGCCTGAACGAGACATCTTCAAGCAGGTCATATGATGTACATTAGGACAACCACTAGCTTCTATTTGGTCTCTGGAACATAAACGGCTGGAACTTAAACATTTCTTCTGAAAATAACCAAGTTCGTTCGACGGGTGTGTTAGACTCTAATGCGGACGTTATTGGTCTTACAGAGACACATCTTAAGAATGACAATGCTATTTCTCCTCCAGGTTATACTTGGTTTGGCCAAAATAGAACTGTGCTTCACAGAAATGCAAAATGCGGGTCAGGCGTGTTGGCTTCCTGATTCGAACTTCTTTTATTGTCTTTTTACAATGTTAATGTACTTGATAACTCATATGAAGGTATTTTATGGTTAACGATTGCTCATGTTTACTCGAGAAATGTTTATAATATGTTTATATATTCGGTAGGCAAAAACCCTAGTTACTTCTGGAAATCGATAGGAAAAATAGGGATTGGCACGGAACGAAACAAAAGCATTCCTATGGACTTAATACTCGAGGATGGATCCATTTCACACAACAAGAAAGACGTTCTTAACAAATGGAGGTATGATCTCTCGAATCTTTTAAATGTTGGTGAAACTGATTACCCAACCGACGTGAATGAAAGCAACACTCTTGAAGAACTCTCTCCGGTCTTTGAATCTCCTATCAGTTTAAATGAAATCCTCTTCTCTGTGAAGCCATGACGAGAGGTAAAGCTTTTGGCGAGGATGAACTACCGATGGAAATACTGAAGAATGACAAGTTGACAAGTTTTCTTCACAGCTTCTTTAACATGTGCTATGAACATGGACGGATGCCAGCAATTTGGAGTCGGGGTATAATACATCCTATCCTGAAATCTAGCATCTGATAAGAGAGACCCGATGTCATACAGAGGCATTTCACTGACTTCTAGTATGTTATAAAAATATACTGCCATATCCTGAACTGCAGACTTACACAGTGGGTGGAGGACAGCCAGCTATTGATCGATGAACAGAAAGGGTTTAGAAAAGGGAGAAGTACCATTGATCACATATTAAACCTCACAAATATTGTTGAGAATAGAAAGAAAATGAAAATGAGTTCTTTCACAGCCTTCATAGACTTCAAGAAGGCATACAACACTATTGACAGACGGATTCTGTGGGACAAATTGAAACACGTTTGAGTGAATGGGAAGATGATGAAGGGCGATATACGACAACGTCTACAGCTGTGTGAGAATTAATGGGTTTAAGTCCAAGTTTAAGGGTTTGGTTCCAGGTCAACAGTGGTGTGAAACAGGGTTGTTTACTCTCTCCTCTCCTATTCAATCTTTTTTATAAATGACCTTGCGATTCTTCTGAAAGGTTTGAACATAGGCATCGAGATTGAAGATGAGCTTATCTGCATGTTACTATATGCAGACGATATTGTACTCGTGACCCCGACGGAGTCCGACCTGCAAGTCCTTCTCAACAATCTCGACTTTTGGTGTGACAGCAACAATATGCACATCAATGCAGACAAGTCTAAAGTCAGGCATTTTCGTAACCCCTCAGTTCACAAATCTGAAAAATGTTTTAGTGTTGGAAACCTTGAATTAGAAGTAACAGAGAGATATACCTATCTTGGGTTGCTTCTGGAAGAGCATCTTGACTACAGAGTAACAGCAAAAGCAGTCTCTCGGGCAGCTGGTAGACAATATCCAATACCAGTACAGTACTGATTGGTGCCGACGAATTGAAAGTAATACGAGAAAACTACGGACGTATCGTACTTTCAAAACTGTTCACAAAACAGAACTTTACGTAAGGGCTGCTCTACCTGGGCACTTCCGCTCTGCCATGGCTAAATTTCGTTGTGGGGTTGCTCCCATCAGAATCGAAACTGGAAGATATGAGAACCTCCCTGTCGACAAACGTCTGTGCCCTATGTGCTGTAACTCGTGTATAGAAGATGAGCTTCACGTCCTGTTACAATGTCCAGTGTATGATGACATCAGATTATGATTTACTACAGGAAGTCAGGTCACTCTTAAGTGATTTTCATTCATGGCCTCTGACTGCAAAGTTCACAGCAATTTTAAGAAATGATGACGTAATGTCCATTACTGCCAGGACCTGTTTCTATATACTCAAGCGCCGCTGCAATCTCCTTTTTACTTAACCATCTTTTAAATTGTGTTTATTCCATTTGTGACATCTTTTACACGTTTTTAAAATTATTGTCGTGTTTATGTTCATGTTATTTAGTACCTTTTTTACTTTGAAATTTAATGTCCCTTTTAAGCAAAAGGACTGTATATGTCTATTTTATAAATGTGCAAGTCTCTCATAACTCTTTTAGAGTGGCACATATATAGTTTATAGAGAAAATGTAAATTTACAGTTTATATGTGGTGAGACTTTAATAAACAATCTGTCTGTCTGTCTGTCTGACTGTCTGGATTCAATTTCATTGATTAGTGTTCATAGCACATATGTGTTGAAGGCAGTGACAATTGATCCTGAAAGAGACGCTGTATAAACTTTTTAAAATAACTTTTTAATAAGATATTAGTAAAATAACTATATAACATAAATATTAGGCCAAAACAGCAACGACACACAGTTTCTCAATGAAGCTACAGCTAAGTAAACACTGCGTAACAAGGCGTCTGCTTGTCGCCGTCCAGTGACAAACCAAAACGCGGCTGAGAGACCACGGGAAGGGGATACCGGAAATGACGCGACAGAAGGTGAAGCGTTCGTCTGCTTATACAAAAAAATATAGACAAAATTCCACGCGATTAACAGTATGTTTTATCATTGTGTTACTGTCAACTGTCCTTGAATATCTCCTGATGAAGTCTCCGTAGAAAAATTTCCATCAATGTAGATTTGAGCGTTGTGTAAACATGTTGAATAAACAATGATATTGGTCTGCGGCTATAATTTACTTTCTTTAGATCAGATATTTACTTATTACATAATTACTTTACTGTCCATCTTATTTCCTAATTAAAAGCTATTACATGATGACTTTAGCAGGTAGGTTATATAATGCACAATCATCAACACCTGGATATTTTATGACATCAGCTAATTTGGTAACATCAAATAGCAATTGTATTCCTTAATTTCTTTTTTTTTCTCCGACTGGTTAATTATAACCTGTTGAAATTAGGAATACTGTTTTTGCTATATCTGATAAAGGTAAAGAATTATTTTGGGTAGGGTTCATTTAATAAATCTTCATTCTGTTGGGCCATGTATCGGGTTTGTTGTGAAAAATATCATCTCTATAAGAGTGAAACAATAAGATTGTCATTGAAATTATATATACATATCTATTTTCAATGCCCTATTAAATATTGTTTTAAACAAGACATCACCATCCAATACATGCCTTTCATTGGGAATTGTAACTTATCGATCACTAAATGAAATAAGTGAGAAATAAGAATGTTTTTATCCTGATACAAAATGAAGTCAAAGGCATTTTTTGAAAAATTGGATTAAGTGTAAAAAAATATTATAGTATTATATCATAAAGTCCTGTTGTTGTTGTTGGGTTGGAGTTTAACGTCTTCTTTCACCATACGGTGATGTCGCCGACGTGGGGTCAATGCCTTAGTTATTTCCAAAAGAAGGGGGCATGAACTTTAGAATAGGTCATAAACACCCAAGTAAAGTTAATAAAAGTTCTAAAGTGGTTAAAAAAAAAAAAATTAATTTAAATTTTGAATAGAGTTTGAAGGGGGGGGGGTCATTTTATGAATTGTAAGTAAATCCTTTCTGCTGTGCTACTTAAGTATGTTTACCAATAACAACAAACAACTGAGCACGCAGACATACAGACAGACAGATAGTTTATTAAAGTCTCCCTTTTTGTATACAATAAAATATATCATAACACAGATATACATTCAGATAAAACATAGCTTAAAATATACACAAACCACTCCTAATGGAGTTATGAGAGACTTAAATGACATTAATATAAACATATATATACACTCAAACATTAGAATAAAATAATATTTTACTGATATAAAACACATTTACGTCTTCTTAAAATACTACTGCAGGTTTTGGCACTAGACAAGTTATAATTTTGGAAGAGAACTGAACACTTTTCTTGGTCATTCATAGCATTCGAAACATTAAAAGGGGCTTCCTTCAACAAGTTAAAACGAAGATCATCATACAAGGGACAGTTTAAAATAACATGTGCTTCATCCTCAACGACGTGATTTTTACATATCCGGTCTTCTACAGCAAGGCGCTCATACCTCCCCGTCTCTATCCTGATTGGGGCCACTCCACACCTGAACTTAGCGAGTGCGCTGCGATGATAAGTCGGTAACGGTAACTGTGCGTAGTGTTCAACATTGTAGTCGTGCTTAAACAACAAGAAACCTCATTATTTTTTCCATGTTAATTGGTAAATATGTACAGTAAACATTGTCAACATTAAAAAACACCAAAAAATGTTTTCATCGGTCCTCTAATAACAAAGATATCGCCCTTTAAAGTGCGCGAATTTTAGGCTTCTCAATTTGACAGTCTGAAAAGGGATTCTACCGGATGAACGATATTGCCTTTACTGCGCATGCCCGAAGTGTTTTATGACATCATAAACAGAACGGAAATGGGCCTAATCAATGTAAATATAACAGACAATGGTGGTAAATAAACACAATAAACATGTTTTAGCACGATTTGTAAGCCTATGGGAATCTGGCTTATGATGACTCACTTTTGGCCAGGTACTGTTGTACATGTAGGCCTAGGCCTATAACTTCCAAAATAATCACATCTGCCACCTGAAAACGTTTTAATATTTTTGTCAAAATTCCAATAAAACTCAATTCAATATCTGAACCAAAAGAGTTTGTTATGTTAACTCTCTTATTTTGTCTTAAGTATGTAAGCAGGACAAGTACTTACGAACTGCCATGTCATAAGAAAGAATATCACTAAAAAAACAAAAGGCACATGTTTATGTTGTACACATCATGATTGATGTATATACCAACTACCGTAGAGCTAATTCATACAGTTTTAGCTAATCCATACAGTTTTAGAGTTCTTCTTTGGAAATGATCCCCACAAACTTCATAGGGCGGGAAAAATAACAATGTGAATGGGCTTCCTTCCACCCGATCTAATAACATTACATAAAGAAGATAAGCATTTGATGCAATATTTAGAAACCTTCAGGTTATGAACAATAACTTAAGCTTTCCATTGTCGCAATCTCCCAATCACAACACCAATTAGTGTTAAATATTGTTTCAGAGCCCATCCGAAATCAAGAATCCAGGGCTATCAAGTACCTCTGTACACAGATGTGAGTTTTAGGAGAAAATTTAGAATTCACTGAATTGGCAAACTACTTGAAGGACTGTCCTGAATTAAAACCTGAAGGATCTGGCGGAAGGGAGCCCATTCCTATAGCCTCTTCCGGAAAGTCGCGAAAGCGTGGAACTCTCCTGCCAGATGAGGTAAGAAATAGTATCGGTTACTGTTTCCGGTGCGAAGCTCGAATGAGTGTACACAGGTACGGGCTTAACTATGCCAGGGAAAACATACTGCTGTGTTGTAAACTGTCATAATTTCAGTGGAAAGGTTGTAGATGGCAGAAGTGTAACCCTTCATCGCTTTCCATGTGAAAAAAAGGTCAGGAATATTTGGCTGTCCCGAGTTAGCCAGAAGGATTTCAAGGTGAAATCATGGTCCAGAGTGTGTTCTGAACATTTTATGGGGAAGAACGGTCCTTCTCCTGAAGTCAATCTACCATCAATTTTTCCACACAAGGTCTTCAAAATATCTAAGGTATAATTATTTGTAACCAACATCACACCCTATCTAGTATATCTTCAAGAAATATTAGTTTGAAATTTTCATAAATTTTCAATATGCAATTCAGTCATTGACCAGAATAGTTCCTGGAATGTACGTTGATTTTAATCTAATTTTTAATTTTCCATAACAGATATTGCAAGAAAGTCGAAATATTTTAACTGTTTTACAACATACACTCAAGTACCATGTAAAAGTTCACAAGTGACATAATTTTCATAGACCAACTTGTTTATTAGCTTTTGTGATAATAAATTAATAAATATTATTTTCTTAAACCATTATCAGATAATGCAAAATAATTCAGGTAAAGAAATATAATAATTTTGGAAATTTTCATTATGTTTTTCTGATGACAATTACTATATGTACATATGTTTAAACAAATGTTATTTGATAATTTCAATCAACTGATATATGACTATATGTCTGTTTATTATTATGTAATATAATTGTGTACATGTAGCTGACATTATGACATCAAAGGTACTTTACCCTTATAAATGAAATTATTACTTTAATTATCACTAAAGGTACCAGTAATTAACAATAATTATTACGCTATGAAAATATTTTACAAATTGCTGAGTCCTTTTTGTAAATGAAAGATTTCATAAAGTCACAATTCCAGGTCAAAATTTGTGTAAGTCACTGGTTATGATTTGAAAGTCAGTGACTCAGGACTCAAAGATGTTTTAATCCCCAATTAATGGTAAACATATAAATTAACACCACTTAGTCTAATCAATCAAGACTTTAATGACCTACAATTTGTTATATGATTTGAATTATAGAAAATCTTAATGTTTTCATTGCAGTTACAAGACCAGGATATTGTGCTGTCAGGTCATGATCAACCTGAGGATGTGTCTAGTGATGTGGAGGCAGATGTCGAGACTGAAAGTTTGTATTTGGAATTATTATGATTAGATGTATCTGTGCACATGCATGATTACGGAGGCCAGGTCAACACCAGCACTCTCACAACATTCAGACATCAAGAAGTATGTGCAACACCATCTACAGCAGATGCAGACTCCCAAACGGATTTGCGCTTGCCCTCCTATGTATCGACTGGAACTCAGACTGAGGATATCCATGATATCAACTCTGATAGACCATGGCTTACAGTTGATGACCTCACCGATGCCGAAATGATGTTTTATACTGGCCTCAAGGATAAGGACACATACAATGTACTGTTTGAAGACCTAACTGAAGATGAATCATCTGGTAGACGTGGAAGGCCTCACAAACTCAGTCTTAAAGATGAATTCTTCATGGTCCTCATGAGACTTCGCTTAGGGCTACTTGTTCTAGATTTTGCTAGACGTTTTAGAGTTTCTTCCTCAACTATCAGCTCAGTCTTCAATTGTTGGATAGATAAAATGTATAATAAGTTAAGTTTTCTTATCTACTGGCCGACACAGGAAGCAGTTCGACACAATTAACTGAATCATTCAGATCTAGATATCCAACTACTAGGGTCATAATAGATTGTACTGAAGTGTATACAGAAACACCCAAATCACTAATAAATAAAACTTTAATGTATTCTGATTACAAGAGTAACATGACCTGGAAGGTTTTAGTAGGCATAAGTCCATCAGGTGCCATTACTTATGTTAGTAGCCTTTGGGGAGGAAACATTTCAGACAAGCAGATTACAGAGATAAGTGTTTTTTTGAAGGGTTTGGACTCCGATGATGCCGTCATGGCAGATAAAGGTTTTCAGATAGCAGATTTGCTCATTCCAAGAAATGTTCAGTTGATAATTCCCCCAAGGAAACAGAAGAATTGTAAATTTACAGCAAGAGAAGTTGAAAGCACAAGAAGGATTGTTAATTTGCGGATTCATGTGGAAAGGGCCATTGAAAGGATAAAGAACTTCCGGATATTGCAAGGGGTTATTCCACTTAGCATGAGTGATCAGGTTGTGCAGCACTGTGTAATCTCCAGTCTCCACTTATTCAACATAACTGCTGTGATCATGTTGTATGTAAATGAAAAAGCATAAAATCTGAATTCTGTTGAATATTTCATGTGTGCACAGAGATTTACTTGTGAATCAGTGATATGTATTTTGTAATTAAAAAGATCAATGCTTTTAATCATTACTAGATGAGCACACATCACATCATTTTATATCACTTTTTAGCTCATCTGGCCTGTAAGGCCCGATGGGCTTATGGCATGGCATGTTGTCCGGCGTCCGTCCGTCCATCCGTCCGTCCGTAAACTTTGTGAAATTTCGACTTCTTCTCCAGAACCATAAGGCCTGGAAAGCTGAAACTTTGTGTACAGACTCCTTGACTAGTGAGGATTATAAATTGTAGCTTTGGTGGCCCTGTGACCCCTAATAAAGGCCACAGGGGCCAAGCCCTAAAATCCTATTTTCATCTTCTTCTCCAGAAGCATAAGGCCTAGAAAGCTGAAATTTTGTGAACAGACTCCTTGACAAGTGAGGAATTTGAATTGTAGATTTGGTGACCCTGTTGCCCCTAATAAAGGCAAAAGGAACATCCTTAAAATCTATTTTCATCTTCTCCTCCTGAAGTATAAGGCCTAGAAAACTGAAACTTGTCGCCTATATACTTAACTTTATGATTGGTGACCCTGTGGCCCCTACAATGAGGGAATCACATTGGCCACACTCTACAGCATAATTGATAATGAAGCCTGATGAGCTACAGAGCCAATGGCTCTATTTTTAATAAGTTATTTCTTCAAGTGTGCATGAACATATTCAGACTATTTGTATCTTTCAGTACCAGTAAAGCAATTGATTTATCAAATTATTATTCTGTTCACATTAGTGATAAGGCAACACAAAGAATAAAATCTTCAATTGATCAAATTTATTTTACATATATATATATCACTGTTATTAACATAAAAAAGTGGCTGATTTTCCAAAGAGAGACTGATGTTTTACACTTGGTAACATAATTTCTCAAACACACTTAATCAATGTATTAAAGCCCTAAAGATGCTACTGTCCCTTTAACATGTTTAAGGTTATGATTATCTCAGAATCTGTAGCTTTAACTGAATAAATATGTAATGTACACCTCAAAACTTTGTCTTGTGCTGACTAGTAGGTTTCTAATATGAAGTCCAACAACTTTTGTACAAATAATACAATGACCGTGCTTGATATTTAATTTCGATAATTGGATTCTAACCTAGCCGACAATGTAATGGCAACTGAGACCAAACATTTTTTACAATTCTAACACCCAAAATGAATTCAACACCAGTAACTTACAACTACTTCTCTGGTTGCAATTCAAGTATAACATGTGTCTGATTTTCAAAACAGACATTTCAATTAAACCATAACAATAAAATTGATGGTACAACATTGTACATGAACAATACATCTTTAAGTAAACACCTTACAAGGAACTAGCATTTGATGAAGCTCTAAATCGGGTGATCACAAAGTTCAGTAAAGCTTTTTACCCCTCTTGACTCTCTGGGAGAAGAGTTCAGGTATCACTGCATTAACATAGAAGTTGTTCAACTTCTCCAGCATATGTTGCCAAACATGACAATCAAAAGTGATCCTTTCAACCACCATTCCCTTGAATGTCCACACAACAAAGTCACACCATTGTCTGCTTGATATGCCCATCTGCCCTTGGATCTGATAATAGTAGAGATGTGTTCTCTTCAAACTAACCTTTCCGTTAGCGTCAAGGAAACAAAAAAAGTTAATATGGTCCATTTTAGCTATATCAGTTGGGTGCACATCTTTGAAACTGAAGGGGCACTTGATTTCGACTAGTCCCTCTGCACCACAGTGGTCACAGGAGCACATTCCATCCGGGCTAGCACCCAGGTGAGGGTACAGAGGGTTAACACACAGACTTGTCTCCCTGACCTGATATGGAGGATGCTCTGTTCTCATGAAGTGAAGGTAATTGTCCCTTGCTATTAATTCATATCTCAACCCATGCTTCGTTGCCTTCCCTTGATATGGAACATTATAATGTAATACTGTTTTGAGCAGGTTTTCTGGAGGGGTTGAAGGCTTCCTTCTGGTGATATGTCCAAAGAAAGACGAGGTCAATCGGCCAGTTCTGGCTGTCATCCAGCTCTCGTTACTACTCTGTCCACGTGTGGCATCATAGATCTGTGTGCATTCATCATGAGAAACAGAGAGTGACTTTAAATAATTGCTGAATATATCTACACAGCGTGGGTTTTTCAGATCAACAGAATCATGCAAGCACATATCTATGTGATGGAGCTGCGGAAGAAGTACAGGGGTGTCAGCTTCAGTGGAAGAAATCGTATGCGCATCGTCAGGAATGAAATTCTTCAGCCATGCAGCATTGGGAATGTACTTGGTCACCTTTTCACGAAAAGCCTGTATCTTGCTCTCTGAATGACTCTCCTGTACAACAACACTGGTACTGTCGGAGTTCATATGTTCAGCCCTCCTAGGGGGTTGAGACCTTGCCCTTGGCTTTATCCATCCGCAAGCCTGTGCTGTGGGAGCCAGCTTCCCTTCCTTTCGTTTTTGGGTATTGTCGGCAAGGGCATAGCACAGGGCAGCAATATGATTGCACGACTCTCCTTTCCTGTCAAAAATAAAAAAACTTATTACTCTCTTTGCTAACAAATAAGTCCACCAGTTGACCTCATGATCTTATAACTGTGATCATTCAACTTGTAGAAATTATATATTCACATTAGTGTTGCGAAGATATACTTTTCTAGTTAATATTAATACCGGAATCTATCAGTGACATTTGTCACTATTAAGAAAAATAACATTCGAAATACATGTAATAACAATGCTCTGACGTCATCGAACAATGCAATTGCCCTGTTTATCGCGTGAGGCAGAACATTTCTATTTGGATAGTTTATCACTCGTAATTTATATAAAATTGCTTCCTCACTCGATAAGATACACGTACTTCAGTATGACACGGAATAATGACTTATGAGTCAAATACAATAGAGTTCCCTAACGTCGCTTGGACTGGCCCTATCGAGGATCTTTAATTCAGTAAAAAATTGATAAAGCCAAAACAAAAAGTGATGTGTTTCAGGTCACATTCCTTAAAAATGTGGGTCGGTACGACTCTGTAGGTAGGAAAAAGTTTTTTTCCTTCATGTGTATCTTGTGTTTGAAAATAAATAATGATTTGAAATGACTGATCTTAAGCCTCTGTGTAGTTTCATTCATTCTTTAAAAAAACTAGTTCCTCCTTATTTATTCAACTGAAGTTTGACAAATCTATTATACTTGCTGGTCAGATTATTTTCCTAATAACAACTTTTCAATAGCAAATAAATTTTAGTTACTGTTATGTTGGCCTCACGACCATATATATACTTGGCGAATATATTTATAAATCGAGTTAAAGTTGATATTCTAGAAAGAACAATTAATATTACAATAGTTACGTCAATTATAATGTTATTGGCCTATTATGAACTCGTCAATATAATATACATACCCAGCAACACAATCACAACTTGCAGAATGGATGTGTGAAGTAACCTTGGACAGGCATATCCATATCTTGTATGCAGGTTTCTTCTTGGAACAGGCCCCTGGAATCGATGGTAAACATTGTCCTCTGACAAAGCAGTGTGATGATTCGTCATTAACTCCATGGTATTGAACGCCGGAAACATGGCCATCTATATAAAACTGACTTGCCCTTGTGAGTTCTTTCTTCGCCGCCAAAGGCCCATGATCGTACGTATTACGACTAAGCACCATGTAATTATGAAGTTCCTTGTCGCTGAACTCGGGAAATACGGTATTGTCGCTAGTCCAGTTAGTCAAGCTTTAAGGACTAGGCAAAAGTTCACCGAAGGGTGTAATCAACTTGGATACAGCACGTTCTTCATCGGCCTTCCTAGAAATGCTTTTATCTATAAAAACCATCTTACTGGCACCTTTCACACGCTCGCTCAGCTGAGCCTTGTTGCCCGAGGTCGGTAAATTGCGATCTCTGAGGTAAGCTTGCAGTTTAACTTTCGTTATATTGACTTTTTCGTTTTCGTCGGCTGCCAGCCACGCTGAAACGTCATGATGTTCCGCCATGATTAGACGGTTAGATGCTCCAACTTCCGGTGTGTCTCAAGGGAGACAACTGATGGGCAGATAACTCTGATTTACTGGAAGAGGCTATTGAAAAGCAAATTTTGATAACTTTGTGGTACATTGGTGGACAAGATAACATTGATCGCATCGCAGATCGTTTTGGGGTCAGCAAATCTTCTGTTATCCGCTGTCGTGACCGTGTGATTGATGTCATTGTAAATACACTTAAACAAAGATTTATCAAATGGCCTACACATGGCAGGGAGATGCAAGATGTATAATTGCTAGCTTCAGGGAGAGAAATAGTCCAGCAGATATGTGGGGAAATTGTGCTATTTGTGATACAAGCATGAAACTTGGTATACTGATAGAGCATTCTTTTATGAAGATTTTGAGATATAGGGACATTTAAATTTATTCCTAGAACAAAAATAGCGGCCATTCAAAAATGGCGGCTTTCTGGTAGTAAGATAACATTATCTTAGTCATAGTAATTGTAGAAGCACACCAAGTATTTTTGTGTTTATGATGATAATTTAACTCAAAAGACTCAAAAAACATTATTTGGTCTTTAGTTTTCTTTAAATATCAAGATTTTTAAAAATTTCTAATGATCTCTCAACAAGATTACACAGTACAGATCAAAGAAGACAGGAGTTATCTGTCCCTGTGCTGGCTTTGGTCATGTGACCAAGCCTCAGAAAACGGACACCAGAGCCAACCTACTCGCAGGGGGGAGGCAAGGAAGGGAATGAAGGATGGTGAGTTGTTAACTGAAAATATAGATAATGACGTTTACTAAAAAAACGTGCTATTATTTAACTGACTATTATCATCTCCGACTCACTGTAGTCCAGATTATAACAGCGGTAAAGGGCTGCGAGACCCAAGCAGGAAGGTAACCACCTCAACAGTCAAACTTATGGTAAGGGGCTCTCGGCATTCTTCGTCCGTGGGCAAGGGCGTGAATGTGAAACACCCTGCCTCACTCATCAGACCCCTGGATCTTACACACGAAGTCCAGTGCAAGTTCCATTGTGGCTCTTCCCTCATCCCTCACTTCAAAGCGAAGCAAATGAGCCTGTAAAGCATGCAGCTCCGAAATCCTGGCAGCCGAAAGCAATAGCCACCAATAAACTGTCTTAACTTTCAGGCGTAGGATGATCATCCCTAATAAGGGCTTGCAGACATCCGAGCGTAAGTGCTCAGGGACAATCTCAAGATGCCAGACACCTACCGTACATTCAATCCCAAGCTTCGCTCACCATCACCCTTAGTGGGTGCAGCGGGACCCTCTGAAGACATTCGCCTTAATTCTCCCTAAGGTCATGGCGAAGCGGTAACACATGTCTGGACATCTTTTCCCTGACGTACACGTTTACGAAGACATGAAATGGTCTCAACTGCAGCCGGCCCCTCCTAGTTATGTTCTGCACTTAGGTGAGCAGCCTGATGATCTGTTGGACTTGGCGGAGCAAGAAGTCTTTTTGCTCTATGCGTTAGCTGGGGACCGAGCAGTGTCCACAATAGGGCCAAGGAAGGTGAGCGAGGTGGTTGGCTTAATTCTGACTTGGAAAGATTAATCAGCAACTGCAATCTCCTGAACTCAGCGATCAGGGATGGGTATCTAACCTGTCGTCCATGAATGGGATGAACTGGACATTGTGAGCGAGAAGAAAGTTCACTATTGTTGGGTCACCCTGGTGAAAAGTCACGGAGCGAATGATATTCCAAATGGGATCACATTCCACTGAGAATGGCGCTCCACCAGAACGAAACTGAGGTATTTGCGGTGGTCTCTGAAGTGGGAATGTGCAAGTATGCGTTCTCCAATTCTAGGGCTCCAGCAACCAGATGACTGATGACAAAAACAAGTGACAAAGATATGGCGGCAGTACAAGGAAGGAGGATTAATTTCGACATGTCGTTAATTAGCTGTTTTTCTCTCCTGTCTCTCTAGGGTGGAATGAACATAGGGGAGCAGAACCCCGACTTGAGGTTTGGGACCGGGATTTCCTCCACTACCCCCTTGGATCTTAGTATCTCCATCTGTTCAAACTTTATGTTGAGCCTGTCTGCCGCCCCCAGTGCTCCGTTGAGTTGCAGGTGAGAGGTGGGCAGAGACGAAACTGGGTTCTTGAACCCCCGCTTCAGAAAGTGACACATAAAAGGGTCCAGCCCCAGCTGATTCCAAATGAATAAACCAAGAACCCCGATACGAAAGGACACGCCTTCTGCCTGGAATGGGTAGGCTGACCTCCCGCTCTTCTATTCTTGGGAGTGAACGAACAAGATCTCCGCTCCTCCTGTAAGCCTGTTGGTCAAGTCCTGCCGTTGAACTGCTGACGTCCCCGGTAGAGGGCTTCTTCAATGGCTCAGATTAAGCGCGTACCAACCGAACCTGAGGCGTACCTCAGGTTCCTACGGATCTACACCAGGAGATGGGACCTTGCAAAAACAAAAACCATCCCGCCACGAATCCGAGCGCGTGGTAGAGAGCTGGAGCCCATTTTATATTTCCTGCCTATTCAGAACCTATATTTTGCTTGGAATAAGCGGGACAGGAAATAGCCTCTTCTGTTTCTTCCAATCAATCAGAGAAGCATTCTAGCCTGTTGATTCAAAAGCTTGAATTGTTTATAAGCCATTGTCGGTCACGCAATAAGCAGCACCACTAATGCAGTCTTGGATGGAAAATATTTTGAAACTGATCATTGTTAAGAGAGTTTTTGAACAATTGTTTAATCAACAAGCAATGAGGGTCCTGTGGAGTCAGATATCTAATCGGCGGGCCGAATTCTGCAATAGCAATTGGAAACCTTTTTTTCCCTTATGTACCACTGCAGATGCTCTTTTTGATCTCAGTATGAAATAATTGCTTAGCATATCTGTCAAAGTAAACCTAGCTTCAATGATACTCGCTTCACTCCGATATTTAGTCTAGCAAAATGTAGTAGCAGGTCGCGTCAGCCAACCATTCGCCGACCTATGACCCTCCAACGTTATATTGGCGAATGTATACTATTGTTGCTCAGTAAGACGATCCTTGATTTGTCAATTCCAAAGATCGGCTGACGCGATCTTCTACTAGATCTTGCTAGACTCAATAGCGGAGAGAAACGAGTATTATTGAGGCTAGGTTTACTTAGACTGATAGCATATGCACAACAAGTACTTACATAATACCTAAATTGTGTTTGACACCAAACAACCATGATAAGGATTTGAACTGGTTGGTATAACTCATTAACTAATTTCAATCATCAATTTGTAGCCGCCATTTAAATCTTTGAGGGAATCTGGAATGTCCCTATATCCAAATTTCACTCTTAGGGTACCCCCTAACTGTGTACCAAATTTCATGCTTGTATCATTAAAGGCACAATTGTACCTAAATTCTTCACATATCTGCTGGACTAAAATGGTTTTCCTGGAGTAGTAGGAGCACTAGATGCAACTCATATCAAGATTAGTAAGCCTACTATTCAACCAGCCTCGTACATCAACAGAAAAGGGTTTTACTCGTTAAACCTACAGGCAGTGTGTAACACCAGCCTACAATTCACCAATGTGTTTGTTGGCTATCCAGGCAGCTGTTACGATGCACGAGTTGTCAGAAATTCTGACCTGTGGGAAAATGGTCTCGACATGTGCGATCAAGCCAACCATGTAATTGCTGATGCAGCCTATCCGCTGAGGCGTTGGCTATTAACACCATACAGGGATAATGGTCATCTGACAAGAGAACAGATAAAGTACAACAACTACCACTCAGCAAACCGCATGGTAATCGAGAGAGCATTTGGCCTACTCAAGGGCAGATTCCGTCGACTACAGAACCTTGAAACACTTCATGTCTCAACAGCAGGCAAAGTCACCATGGCTTCATGTGTCATACACAACATCTGCATTTAACATCAAGATGAGGTTTCAGATTTTCTTGAAAATGATCCAATGGTGGCAATCTTTAAGGCTGGATTATTTGCAGGTAATCCAGCCGAAGGAAACCTCAAAAGAGCAGTAATTACTCGTCAATTGGTGTAAATGACTACCCAAAACACATCTTCAACAGGAACTTCTCAAAAACGTTTATTTTGTTTTGTACAATTAAAAATATCTTGTGAGCAAATGTTTTTTTTATAACTTCTTGTTATAACGTAAAAAACCATCACAGAAGCAGATTTGTATCAAATAAACATTGACCGTCATACAACTATGGGGGTCTATCAAAAATTGGTATTGGACCCCATGGTATTTCTATTACTTTTTCTATTAAAGTCTTGTAAGGGTCAACTACAATGTATTTTCAACATCCTGGACGGAAACAAGTATTCAAAATACAACCTAACTAAAAAATCTTCAAAGTTGATAATATTGAAAGGTACAACTTGAAACAAATGAACAATCCAAACGCCAAAAATGAATATCCGAAGTATTTGAAAAAGGCACATGTACACATGGTAACTCATCTACATACTAAGTTTCATTGAGGTTAACAGATTTTTAGTTCTGTTCCGGAAACTGATTTCTAAGTTATGTTTCTATTGAAATAGCAAAAATAAAAATCCAAAAATGTAAATACCAAAAGGCACACATCTCCATATCAAGTTTAAATGATCTAACAGTTTTTAAGTTCTGCTCCTAAAACGAAATCCAGTTATGTTTCTCGTTTCCATGGAAATTAATATCCTAATAAGTTGAAAATATCAAAAGGTACATCTACACATGGTGACTGATCCACTTACAAGGTTTCATTGAGCTAGGAATAACAGTTTTTGAGTTCTGCTCCAGAAATGAAATGATTACGGACGAACGAGGCGATGACTAGGCTATATCCAATGGCATTACATAACAGTGGGATGAAAAGCTAAAACAAACCCAAAACTTTAGACACCACTAACCTTTGACAACAGTGAAATAAACTAAGTGTACACATTTATCTCGTACACGTTCATACTGGATGAAGTTGCATAAGACTTATGTAAACAATGCATATAGCACATTCATCTGAAACATATCAAACAAAATTCAAGTTTACAAAAGAATATAGGTTCATACAACAATTTGTCTATTGATTGGACATTGATTTTATATACACAAAGAACTTAATTAAGCACCCCTCTATTTTATAAAATGAACTTGGGTTCTCTTTGACTATATGGATTATTTTGATGTATTAACCA
Organism: Steromphala cineraria; assembly: GCA_916613615.1. NCBI lineage: Eukaryota > Metazoa > Mollusca > Gastropoda > Trochida > Trochidae > Steromphala > Steromphala cineraria. The sequence goes on from CAKAJN010000055.1 coordinate 22,430, forward strand.
CTCCAGATATAACAATTGCTTTATTATTGAATATTTAATTGCAATTAAAATCACTAATGTGCAAAAATAATGAAAATATGAGAAAAACTGTCAGACTACTGAAATTTGGCCAAATATAACTATTGTCACGGGAAAACTACACATTAAACTTTGGAAAATAACATTTCTGATCCTAGTTGACATTCATAGACTGAAACCCTTTGAATCATGCATGATAAGAGGCTAGCATTGAATTTTCAGTACTTTTGTCATAAAAAAATTATAAAATGCCTACAATCTAAACAATTGACTTTTGCTATGAGGTTATTTACTAAAAAAATTTCAATTCACTCAAGAGAATAATAATAATCGTATTGCAGCAAAAAATATTGACTTTCATTTTCAATTTTAATGCAACTTGGATTTTGACCCAAGTTTTTTTACAACAAGTAATTGAGTGACATAGTCACATTGAATCTTAAACGGAATAAATTATTAGTTTCCACACTGGTAAAAAGCCTACTTCCTTTCAAAAAGTAAAATATATTATCAAACAGCTACAAGATGTCTAAATTCAGCAATATGTCTTTTCTAACAACATGCAAATTTGATATAGACATAATGTCATGATATCATTTTTTTTGTGGAGAAATTTGAATACTTTATGCTTTTTAAATGGCCTTTTAGGCCTGATGAGCAAAAACTACCAGTAAATACATGTATTTATATTATGATCTTGTTCACTTTGAAATAGCCTCAATCAAAGACTTCAATAAGTCCATCTTTTCCTTATGCTGCCTCTCTCGTCTTTCTTCATCATGCTGTCTCCTTGCATTGATATCAATGACAAAATCTCGCATCACCAGTGCTGCCTCAGAAGAGGCACTTCTGCGTCTCTTTTTCTCAGGTGGTGCTGTCTCTGTGCTCTCAGACTGTGTGGTCGGGTTGCTCTCAGACTGTGTGGTCGGGGTGCTTTCAGACTGTGTGGTCGCGTGGGAACTCAGGAGAGCTACGGGTTCGTGGACCGGATCATTATGAAAGAGTTCATCTAGTTCTTTCTGGTATTCATGGTCCTTTCGTGAGGCACCACTCTTCTTGTTGTTGTCTCGGATAGCTTTATACCCCTTGTGGAGGGTTTTGAAACGTCCCGCTATCTGCTCTGCTGTGAAGTAGTGGCCCTGCTCCCTCATGTCCTTCTCCACTGACGCCCACATTGTTTTTCTCCTAATGACACCCCTTTGAACCTTTTTTATCTCTCTGGCATACAGGTTGATTAGCATCAGCGTAGCCGGCCTCGTCCAATATGAGTAAACACTTGTTTTACTTGTACCTATAACAAAAATGGGAAAGGAATAAAATCTGCTCCTGGTGAACACAAAAGAAGAAAAACCCTAAAAATAAGTGCATGTGATGCACTGTGATGTCCCCCACCCCAACTTTTAATCAAAGATGACTTTTTTTTAAATCCCAACGTTTACTCAAAGGAAATCACTCAATAAACAAATAATTGAATTATTATCTGGTCACATGACATCCCTCAACAGATATGGGAGACATTTAAGTTATATGTTCTTTAGAAGAGGTATCATTAATTAAACAATTTATCAATAATTTCATCTCATGTGTATCTATTACAGGTAAAGAAAAGATTTTCAATGATCCAGGCCAAATGAACATAACATTACAAAATATAATATTTAAATGATTTATTAAATTTTAAGTGATTCTGTTCTTTAAGGCAAATTATCACTCAATATACAAATAATCTAATGATCTGGGGACAGTGTATGAAATAGTTTCAAAATTGCACAAGACAACAAGCCCTGATAAGTTGTCACTGATGAACTACATTATCAGAACAAAAATTTAAATGTTCATTTGTTGTCGGACATCATTTTAGTTTTAACTGACACCACAGTTTTTTTTTTTTACTTAAACGCCGTTAAAATCAACCGGGCTTGCTTAGAGAATATTGAGGCAGCTATTTCGAACGCTGGGGACATCTCTCAACAAACATGGGGGACATTTCAGTTATTATTATATGTTCTTTAGAAGATGTAACATTAAATTCGCCATGCTAAATCAGTGATCAATCTACAAATATGATCTTCTGATTCCAGGGACTGGCTACCAAAAAGTCTTGTGAGTCCCAGAAGATTTAAATGAGTACTTTAATGAGTAATCAAATAGTACCATCAAAAACCTTTGCATCCCAGGACTCATTTCTATGAGTCTTTTTAAAATTTTATGACTATTTGAAGCCGGACTCGCAGGTAAATTTATCCCTGCTTAATATAATTCATTTATTCAAACAATCATAAATTTATACCTTCTTTTTCTTGTACTGATCCAGGTTGTCTGGGATTATTAGGGCCTAAAAGAGAAACAATGTTGATTAGTTAAAATTTTTGTGTTTATTCCGGAAACATACAAATTAAAACAATATCATAGCTATTTAATATTTTGATCAGTCCCTTAATCATGTATCAGTTTTCAGGAATGAATATTTTTTTATTTAAAGTAATCCTGTACTTCTGTTTATTAATGAAATTTGAAAGTCAAAGACCCAATGAACATATCATTACAAAATAAAAATATACAAAAACATACATAGCTAACATGATGTACATCAAATGTTAATCATTAACATTAATGACGCCCTGTAAGGCAAAAGATAAAAACTTTGATAACGGACATAGTGTAGATTTTATGATATCATGTGTGCTACAATACTGCTTTATCAATCAATAGGCCTATATGATTTTTAAATATTCCAGAAAAAAAGTATGACACAGATCTGATGTGCAACATATAAGCAATAATTAACTCACATTGATGACGGACAAGTTCTTCTAGGGTGAAAAACCCCTGGCAGTCATCGCATGTGGTCATTGTTTGTCGCTGTGAACTAGTTGAACTTGATGATGATCCGGGACACGCTGTCGTCGCTGATTCTAAAAAGAGAAAAATACTAGGCTAGTTAGAAGTGGACATTATCAAATAATAACAAATGTGAAAAGCATGAAATAATAATGTAATTATGTTTATTCTGAAGATGTTAATTGTAAAGATTTTGTATCAATTAGCCTACAATTCTTTGAATGGTAGACTGGCCAAATTAATGATTACGTTATCAAAATTGAACCGACAGCACATATTTCTGACAATGTTGTAGGAGCGCCAAATCCAAAACATGATCTTCCAAACCTTAATTAGGTCTTCAAGACAAGGTCTGAAGACCTATTGTTATTATCTTTGTTTTTCTTATTAGGTCTTCAAGACGAAAGTCTGAAGACCTATTGTTATTATCCGGTTTTTTTTAAAGGATTCAGCCTTTCAGGCTGAATCCTTATTGTTATTGGCGTGTTTTATTATTTTTTTTGTCTTCCCCCGATACTTGTGGTCGTGATTAAGCCAAAACGGCTAATGCTATAACAGCAAAATTTTGTACACTGATAGCCCTCTATGAGAAGAGGGTCTAATAAGCTTTTGGGCGAAATCGGTCGACAAGTAAAAGGTCAAGGCAAGGTCGAATCCAATTTCGAAAAATTAACATGGGATTTGTTTTCAAAATGCAGCTAGAGACTTGAAATTTCACATAGAGATGGTCAATGACATTCTAAGCAAAAAAGGCAATCAGGACAAAGTCGTAGGTCACGTGGTTTGGCCGCCATATTGAATTTTTCAACTTTTCAGAATTTCCGGACCCCATGCACCTTTGAGAATCTTCTCCTCTGATGATACTTGCAACAGAGAGCTGACACTTGAGTATGTTGTAGATGAGGCATTGTACATTAAAGGATACCCTCGTCGAAGACTCTACCTTAAATAGTTTTTGCGCTATACGTGTTCAAAATCGGGTGACTTAGTACAATGTGCAATTTTCAAAGGGCGATAACTCAAAAAGAATTATGCAATTTTTTCAGGAATGTAAGACGAGTTTGTATACAACAGGAATCTGTAAAAACATCGATCGCGAACAATCATTTTCGTTCAGAATGTTTGATCAAAGTCGACAGAAAAAATGTCGGAAATTGCTAAAAATGCTCCTGAAGCTTAACGCGGCAAGAGAACTTGGTGAATTTTTCAGGACTGACTCCTGACATGTTTATCTATGCCATGAATAATGCATACTGCATAATGCATAATTTATGTGTAGCGAAACCTTCAAAATTTGCCGTGTTGTAGAAAAAAAATATTTTCAAATGCAGATAAAACAAAAACGTGACCAAAGAATTTCATGATTTTTCTATGAGAGGGTGCGCAAGCAAATTCTACGAAAAAAAACTATCATGACGAAGTCGTAGGTCACGTGGTTTGGCCGCCATATTGGATTTTTCAACTTTTCAGAATTTCCGGACCCCATGCACCTTTGAAGATCTTTTTCTCTGAAGATACTTGCACTAAAGTGCTGTAACTTTGGTATGTTGTAGCTGGAGCATTGGGCATTGCACTTGAATAATTCAAAGACTGTATCTTATATAGTTTTTTTCCTATAAACGTTCAAAGTTGGATGACTTAGTACAAGGTGTCATTTTCAAAGGGCAGTAACTAAAAAAGTTGGACTCAGAATTATGCATTTTTTTCAAGAATGTAAGATAAATATATATACAATAGGAATCTATCAAAACATTGATCGCAAACAGTCAATTTCGTTCAGAATTTATGAACAAAATCGATAGAAAAAAAGGTCGGAAAAAAAGAAAAATGCTAAAAAGGCTCCTAAAGCTGAACACATCAGCAGAACAGGACTGATCTATGCCATGAATAATGGATACTGCATTACTTGCCTCAAATACTCACAGCAGTCATTCACTGGCACTACAGACAGGTAATATAGGTTAAATGTCTCCAATAGTGACAATTCAAGGTGCATTTAATAACAGTTACTCGCAGACAACAATACAGTGAAATGCAAAGAAGCGTCGTAAAATCTCTTCTAAAGGCCCATTCAGTTAGAGAATTGCTTGATTGATAATTTTCTAAAAATGCTTTAGGAACTATGCATTAACAAAAAGTCATGAAACTTTCAGGAATGACGCCTGACATGTTTATAGTTCGACATTACCAAGGTCTTTAAAGGGGCAGTAGCACGTTTTTTGATAATTTTACATTTTAAATATTTCACTTATAATTGTAAGTAAATGCTAAATGTATCATATTGACAGTGTCAACAATCTCATTACACAAGCCAATCACCCTTAGTCAGAGGACAAAGTATGAGGCTTCACATAAAATCCATTGGCGGCCATTTTTGTGTGAACACCTTTAATTCATTTTTGTAAGAAAAATGAATCTCATGGCTGAACTTTACGTTATATATTTGAATTATTACTGCTTCATTTAGTGTGAATACATTGTCTTTCAATTGGAACTATTTATTTTCATTTTTCTGACATCACCTTATATTCCCCCTAAAAACGTGCTACTGCTCCTTTAAGATACAAGAATTAATTCGCTCGTGAACATTCATTTGTTGCCGTTGCGTTGTGTCAAATTACATAAGATAAGTAAAAAAACTCAAAATGCGTGTGTTAAATATCCAGAACTACCTTACTGATTAAGCTATCTTACAATTTATAACACCTACACACGCGCTATTTCAAGTACAACATTTGCTATGTTACATTACATTATAAAAAGTCGATAGTTAAAGGCCTGAGAAGACTAAGAGTTCTAAAAATATTAACTTTTCACAGTTTTCAGCAAAGTTAAAAAAAAACCCGTTACTCCTTTACTATTAAAGTCATCTTAACATACTATACATCAATGGATGCGCTTGTTAAAGACACAAATACTTTGTGTAGTACCTCATTATAAAAATATTAACAGTAAACGAGTATTAAGCTAAATTATCTATTTCTTGAGATAAAGTTTGATATTTGCAACAGATGTCGCATTGCTCACCACTTCTTTACTTTTCCATGCTCATAAACGCATAATATATGCAAATAAAGACAATTCTCTCCTCTACACACTGGTGAAAGAAATATGCCGATATCTTTATTGGTTCGGGAGGTACATGTAAAAAGGGCGCAAGGGCATTGCTCATTCTGATGGAAAATGTGTTATTCGCGACAGATGTCGCATCGCTCACCATTTCTATACGTTTTCATGCTCATAACCAAAATATAAATGCAAATTTAGACAATTCTCTCCTCTACACACTGGTGGAAAGAATATGAACATATCTTTATTGGTTCGGGATATATCAATGCCGAAAGACAAGTACCCTCAGTCATCTCGAGATAAAACTTGATATTTGAGACAGATGTCGCATCGTTTACCGTTTCTTTACTTTTTCGTTCAAATGTACAAATGACACATTGGATTGAAGCTGGTTCTTCGCCCTTTGCAATGGTATAAATCATTTGAAATTTCGCCACCCCGTTCAAGAGAAACGAGTGCGAAAGAAGGATGCGGGTTCACAACTTTGATAGTAAGAAATGTACATGGAGATCGGTTTTCACTACGCTATCGTAGTATCAACCCTTATAAGGTGTCTCAATATATGGCAGTTTTTTTGTATCATTACGCGTCTGAAAGAGCACCCCTCCTATTTTTCAATAACTGTGCGTCCACGCCATGTTATGTCAGGATTGTGCCAGGAATCAAAATGTCACTGTATTTTACATGGAAAGGTGATGTTTGCAGCTTCTGAATCTTGCTTATAAGCTTTGTTTACTTTTATAGTAAACGAAATTGAGAGGCTCAGTGAGTAAACGAAATTGAGAGGCTCAGTGCATCCCTTTTCTAATGTGCTTCAAACCAATAACCCAATGATTACATCTCACAAAGAATATTTCATTATTGTTCATGCACATCTATTCCAACATCTGAACCGCTCTTCAGCATGTCTATGCTGAGATTCTTCTATTTGAAAATATAAGGATTATATCTGTGCACTTCTCCCTAAAGTACGTCGTCAATGAGTCCATTCATGTATTGGAGAGACCGTAGGGTTGTACATTGCAAAGCGAGATGCATGCAAAACACGGGCATTTACACGCTCCGGCTCACAATGCTAGACTTTGCTTTGGTTTTGGAAATTGAAAAAGGAATAATATTTAAATTGGTTTGTTTTGATAAATTTGGTTCTTTATTTTCACATTTGCCGTGTTTGAAATGCTGACATTGTGTTACTATATATTTGTTGCCTATGTGAATTAGTATGTGGCAGCTAGAAATCGTATTTTCGACCTAAAACAATACATCAAAAGGCTTCAAATGGTCAAAAGACCTCATATATGTGGTGGCTGAATCCTGTTTTTATCGCTTAGCGATTATTAGGTCTTCAAGACTACGTCTGGAAGACCTATTGTTATTATCCGGATTTTTAGGTCTTCAAGACGAAAGTCTGAAGACCTATTGTTATTATCCGGATTTTTATTATTATTATTTGGACGTTTTTTTGTTCCACCATTTCTGACCTTATTAACGAGCCGATTTGCATGAAAATTTCAGGGATTGTAGAGGGTTCCCTAACTTAGATTTGTGTCTAGCCAGATTTTCGAATTTCGATTTTGTTTTTGAGTTATCTCCCCTTAAAGAACAAAATTCAAACCTCGATTTCTCGGTAACTATGGGAGATAATTTCTTAAAACTTTTACCAAAATGTGGGCAACATTATTCCCCATCGAATGCACCCTATGCCGTTTTCGGCCGTATAAATAGATTTATTGCTATTTTCGAAAAACTGAAAATTTTGCGATTCACGGTTCTGACGGTACGCGTCTTTAAAAATCTTCTCCTCACAAACGGCAATACTTACAAACTAGTGCGATAGCTCGTTAGAAAGCTTAATGAGTGTGTAAGAAAGTCTACGTGGCGAAATTTTAAATTACGACCTGTGACTTTAGTTATCTGCCCTTGAAATTCGACATTTTTTTGAAGGGTCATTTTTCGTGTTACGTACAAACGGACATTACTCTGTAAGGAAATGTCAAATAAGAAAACTGTAAGATGCATTCTGTTCTACAATGATAGTTGAACAAATTCACTACAGATCATTATCATATAAAAGTTGATATTAAAGGAAATATGTGGACATAAACAGATTTTTTACATTTTTCGGCAATTTAAAAAATTTTCGAGGGTTATTTTACTTTGAGAATTTTAGTTTCAAAACTGTGACAGATAGAAATTTTATCGTTAATGTTTTGTGAAGCAGATGTAATGAGTAGACAGCAAAAAATATCAACAAGTCATGATAATTTTTTTTTCTTTCCATGACCGGTCCTTGAATATTGCGATTTTTTGAAAATCCTCATTTTTGGCACATTTCAAAGTTCCACATTTTCTTTATTAAGAAAGAGATCTTTAGATTGATTGTATTTTCACTTGCACTATCCCAAGCACAAATTTTGCTATGTTGCACTTTATCATAAAAATGTTGATAGTTAAGGAGCTACAAGGACCAACATGGTGTAGGGGTCTAAAATTCTTCACATTTCAGTGTTTTCAATAAAGTTCAAAAATTCATTACTCCATTACTATTTAAGTTATCAAAACAAAACAAACATCTTTGTATTTGGATAAACAAGACCAACATTGTTTCTGATATACCTTATCAGTAAAATATCAATAGTTAAAGTGTTAGGTTTCATTACATTATACAGGGGTCTGAAACAGTCAACTTTACATTACAGCCTTTAATCACATGTATCTTGAAAACAGTGATAGATAATTCAACCAAATTTTTTTTAGCTTCTAGGAATAATATTCTCTGAAGAATAATGCCATAACTGACATTGGCCGCCATGTTGGATTTTCTGCAAAGCTTTAAATATTGAATATATAAATGTGGAATTTGGTCATTTTCATGATGAAAAAGTGATTGTATACCTCCATGACAGAAATACATGTGAAGGTCAAACACTGTGTGAAGGTCAAAGAGGAAGTCTTGAAGACCTAAGTATTGACGCGTCAATCCTAGCTATTATTAGGATGGCAAATGGCATATAATGCTATAATAATTGCAACAATAATGTAATTACCAACTTACCAACATGGTTTGGGCACTCATGTCGTTCTAATATCCTTATATTATCAAACCGACTCCCGCACTCTGAACACTCGTACAAGACGGTAGCCATTTTGGATGACGTCTTTCTTCGCGCTCTCCCCCCGATCTCGGCGGAAGAATCAGGAGAAGTTCGGAAGAGTCATTTCTATCGTTTCATTGGTCTCCGGAATCTCCCGAAAGTTCTGGATGATGAAAGGAACGCCCCCTTTGTTGTAAGATTCGCGCATGGATTATGCAAATGAATAGAGCAATGACTCTGACGGTGAATTGACAAAATATAATTCCTCCTTATAAATGCCTTTTATTGCCGTTTGAGCTATTTTTTCACGACTCAAAAAATATATAAAATGCGATGATTTTAAAAGTTAGAAACATTATAAATGGTCTTTGGCAGGATCGAACTGACGTTCTTTAATCGATAGGACGAGTCAATCTCACCAAGGGGCAAGAGTTGCTTCCCTTCGGCTACGTGACAATGGCGCGTAGAAACGATTGAACAAACATTGATGGCAGGAGAGCTAAACTAGTACTAGATGCTAGTCTGTGGATTTCCCAATCCAAACTAAATAATATTAAATTTAAGAACACCGAAGATGGGTAAATGAAGTGTTTGAACATGAGACTTCAACTGCCTTTGGTACCTGTGAGTAAAATTGTTCAGCCGTTTTCATTCAACCCGTCATAACAGTGTTTCGGCACTTCTAAGGCATGCAAATGGTTAAATATCCATGCAGTGTTGTTGTTATTTCTTAGATAAATGTCTATGTAATGTATATTTCATATTGTAATGTCTCTCTCCGTTACTAATGCCCCCCGTCCACCGAACCGCGACCGATATGCGACAGAGTACGATCGCCGCGATTAAGCCGGTCGCACTGGTCGCAGACATAAATACTAGCAATTTTAAAAAATGATTTTGCGGTTCCACCAAGCCGGCTATACGATCCCACTACGACCAAAAAGTGATTAATTTCCTTTTTTCCGGCGAGCACATTGAGACAGAGTTGAGACTGATTCGAATTGCAGTATAGATCGCATGTCAGTCTCAACATAGTCGTACTGAGATACGACCGAATTGGCGATTTTGCATGCGAGTGGTTAGCATTTGCCATACGATCGCCATACGATCGACTTACAACCAACTTGCGACTAGTGAGATTGCTTTTGCAATCGAGTGCGACCACATTACGACAGTTACGAGTCTTTTACGACTCCAGTACGACCATTGCGACTTTTCACAAGACAGCATTAAGACATATGCGACCTCGACACAACCTTTTCACGACAGATCGGACCCAAAGTATAAAAAGGACTCCAACCAGCTGCAATCATGGCATTCGGAGTTTGACTAGCATACAGATAAGATGGAAAATGAAATGGCCCTGGTAGTTGCTCTGGTTTCTGAAACCAGACAAGAACTACAGTAGGCTATATCGGCGACTACACCTTAGCTACATGTATGATGAGACACCATCAACGAAGGAGAAGGAGGCGTCGACGGCATGCGATTTGGGTATGGAGGCTGTATGTCTATGTGAGAGGTAGACGGCACGACCACGTCTTTTTGTGTAGTAGACCTCTCTTCTAAGACGGGTGTAGCTGACCTCTGGTCACCTTCTTTTGATGTCACACGAGTCGGCTGATTAACTTTCTTCCGAGTTGTTCTCTTCGTTCGACCCATGATGTTCAACGGCAGTACTATTGGAAGCGAATTTCGATAGATGTTGACAGCTAGGTGAATGTTTCTGCGACTGACCAAAGACCGCCAGTTGTGGGTTTTTATAGTCCTGGTGCCTGTCGCAATGACGTTCAAATCGGTCGCATTGCGCTCGCAGAAGCGCTCGCCATTGGTCGCGCATTAACGCGGGAACACTCTTGTTTGGTCGCTTTTAAAGACGGATAGGAATTCGCACTCGCAGTGCGGTCGCAATGAGGTCTTGAAGCGCTCTCCACTGATCGCATTATTTGATCGCCAGTGATAAATTAGTGCGAGTGCATTGCGAGTGGACACGACCTAGGTCCGAGTTCATGCGACTGACACACGACCGTACCAAGACCCCATTGAGACCGATGCGAGCGCTTTACGACCGAATTTGAGAGCAAGTAATCAATTTCATCGATCGCAGAAGTTGTGCGAGTTTTGAAAACGGACCATCGAAATCGCAAACCCCCCTACGACAACATGCGACCAATGGAGAGTGTGGAAGATATTGTGTGCGAGCATGGGGATCTTCCCAAGACTCCAGTGCGGTGTCAGTGAGAGTGAGTGAGAGTGTGCACGGCCGGGAGACAAAAATCGGTCGCAGTGGGGTCGTATGCTCGGTGGAATGAGGGTATAAAGGCATTCAAAATGTTAACGCTTGTGACGTCATTAGAATTTTCGAAAGAAGTTCCGACCTTGACCTTTGAAATTTGCATAGGTATCCGTATATGACCCTTAGCCACGCTCAACGGATACCGAAAATATCCGTAGGCTTTATTATGCCGAGAACACTATCCATTGTATGATAAATGTAAAGATCATTTCTTTACACTTTATCTATGCAAATATGTCTTATACCTGTATTTTACGTGTCTCATAAGCCAATGTGGCTGGGCATTTACTCTTATTATGTGATTATATGCTGTACCAATGTGATGAGTTTCGTGCGTGACACGCAAATACAATATTTATCTCTCTATCTCTCTCCTAAAACTAGAAATTCGACGAATAGGTATGCGACCCTACTAACACGTCACGCTTCAGCGCGTTTTATTCCGTTCGCCGGCCCAATTAGGCGGTGTATAATGAAACATAATACAAATATCTGTGCGCATGCGTTGGGTGCACATTCCCGAGGAGAGTTACAGGTGTGGTAGAAAGAACACTATTCGAACGCCAGTCAATATATATTGCAAATCCACAGACAGAATACAAAACTGAGGTAAGAAGAAAACTCTACAAATATTTATTTATCCATTTATCCAAGGATTTAGCATAAATTCTTTTATCTTTTTGCCCCTTGTTTGTGGAAAATTTAACATTTTAACATTAGTCCATGAGAAATTAAAAGGTTTGTTTGCTTTAATGTATGAAAATGCTTTGCCAGACAGTTATCGTGATAAGATATATGATATACTTATTTGACCAACTGTTTCAATAGGAAGACACATTGTTGATCAACAGTTTTATGCATTGTCGTCGATACTTTCAATTCTATAAAGTCTCATATATCAAACAATTCTTGCAATCATTCAATGCTTAATGGAAAAATCATTATATTGATTGACACACATGGATTCAATTTTATTAATTAGTGTTCATAGCACATATGTGTTGAAGGCAGTGACAATTGATCCATAAGGAGAAGTAGGTTGCGTGCGTATTCAAACACGACTTGAATCTATTATTTAAGCTATATGATTAAACATAATACAAATATCTTTGCGCATGCGTTGGGTCATATTCCCGAGGGGAGTGTCAGGGGCTTGTAACTCGAAGCAGTCGTTATATTGTATCGTATTTGGATCGTCTTTATGCATGCGCTATTTCAACGTTATATAACTCAAAGTAGTCCTTTAAAGACGATAATCTAATGACAGCACTATTAAACTTATATATTGATAACTGCAACAGCAATCACGTGCATTCTGCTAACGTTTCTCTGTTCTAGGATAAATGTATGTGTATTTTGATGTTAAAACAAAAATAGTTTATATTTATAGTCATTATAAATGTTTGTTGTTCAAATATTCCTTTACTTAATATTTCAGTTTGATTAAAATACTTTAGTAACCTTTAACCAGACCAGTAAATTTCTTCAAAATCTTGAAATCATTAATCTCTCAAATTCAGTAAAATAACAGTAGGAATAGTTAGGATTAAATCCGGCAATATTTGACTCAATGGCTTATTATGGAGTTTGATGAAAACATTGGAACTCAAAGAATCGCAAAATTATTCACAGTTGTAGGACTCAAATTCAATGGCTGGATAACCTCTAATCATACAATAGATCTTTTAATACATGAAGGTCATCTTCAAAGAATGGTGTTTACAATTGATATCTTTTATTAATATGTACTTCATCTAATGGTCGGTGTATTTTTCATCAATTTGTTGATAAATGAGCAATTGTTTTGTCTGATGTTTATATCATTTATTTTTTCATTTACCGGGTAGTGTTTTCTACCCTGTTTTTAGCCAATTTATCATAATATGCCACGGGCATCTCCGCAGTTAAAGTTCACATAACCACAAACGTATTTCACTATTTTCTTTGGAATATAGAAAGTCTGATTACTATAGTGATTGAATAGTGCGTTAAAGGTCGCTACTCAAATATGTTTAGTTTAGTAGTAGTAGTAGTATAGTAGTAGGATATTTTTTATTTAAGTGTCACACGCACTTGAACATGTTATATACATACACATTGTACAGCAATATAAAAACAGTGCGTCGAGCCACAAACTGGCTTATGAGACACTAAAAGAGCATATTTTACGATAAATAATGTTGGATACAAATTATACTAAAAATATTTAAAATTAAATTAATAAATAGAGATAAGAATATAAAAAAATAATAATATTATTAAAAAACAAAAATTAAATAGATGACATTTCACGTCTTTTACACATATTTAGAATTGAAGAAGCTAAAATATTTTGCAAATTCTTTTCATTCATAAGAAATAAAAATTTATCATTATCATTTCAGTCATAAAAAAGACAGTTACATTTAAAAGCAGCTTCGAAAAGAATAAAACGTAAATCATCATAAAAGCTACATTTCATTAAAAAGTGAAATTCATCTTCAACAATATGTACATGTGAATTATTATCATTTAAAACACAATATTTACAATGCCTTTGTAAACGAGGAACAGGAGGCTTGGCATATCTGCCGGTTTCAATGTACAGGGGTAATACACCACATCTAAATTTTGATAAAATACGACGATGATCTCTATACATAAAATATTTAACATAATTTTCAACAAAGGGAGTGTCTTTATACAAACAATAGGTGCGCAATTTATTACCATTTACTTTTCCAGCATCATTCCACAAAGAGGCCTTCCAATTATCTACATCCTGTCTTTTTATAATATCCCTAATATGTGTGATACAACGTTTGGTACCCCAGTCATTATAAAGCAAAAAATCACAATTATCATTTGAGAACAAAGTTAAAATTCTAAAATCAAATGAATTTCGTTTTTGCAGAGACCATAAGTGTATCATTTTGGGAATGCGACTGCTGCACATATATTTAAGTCTAAAAATATAACGTAAACATTCGACCTTTTGTGCAACATCTACAGAGTAGTAATGAAAGCCGTTTTTTGAAAGCCACTTTTGATGGGCCGCTTAGACCTATCTGACAACAAACAAGTGAATGCATGACTGGTCACGCCCCATTTTGTGACGTCATAAACAGAATCAGCCTCGTTATCTATACATCAATCGTAACAATACCACAGAAAAAAAACTAATAATTAATGATTTTCAGAAAATGTTTTCCACTCAGTTAGATAAATCATTTGACGACGTAACACTGCTAAGCATTAGGTGTAAAAAGATATCCACATCAATGGTAATTAGGGGAGACCAGGGCAAAGCGCGCCCCCTAACATATAAGTGCTTCTAGTGGGCACCCCGACATGTACAGAATGCAGCTTGAACCATATCTCTAATACTTGTCAGATAGACTGTTACATGGCACATGCTTTTTTAAACTACCATTTCGTAATAAGGATATATTTACGTAAATGTATTTTGACTAAGGGGGCGCGCTTTGCCCTGTAGTTTGGGGCAAAGTGCCCGATCCCCTGGGCGCTTTGCCCCATGTGAAAAACAACACAGAATGTAATAGATTTTACACACCTATAATCAGCCAATACTAATCAAAAGCTATCATCTTGATAATACAAGGCAGCTATCGAATTCATATGAAGGATATAATTAATATAAAAGTTGGCAATATATGCAAGGATGCTCAACATTTTCCGTAACATGTCATGGACCTACATGTTCAAAATTCTCAATGACCAAATATCATTATGGTTGGTAGTTGTTCATTTCTTTAAACTACGAAAGTGTTGATAATGTAGGTCATTGACTATCAAAACCAGTAATAAATAAAAGAAAATATTAATTGAATTGGTTATATGGACGAATTAAAGAAATAAGATCATGTATTGTGTGTCGAAATTGCCATAACGGCATAAAATTGCTTATCGTTTGGGGTTAAACAGTAATATACAATGAATTATATTTTCATGATTTAAAAAACAACAGAAAAATATGTTTGGTGTAACTGTTAGTTGTTGTCATTCTTTAACAAAACAAAGCCCTTTAAGTAAAATGGTATATTTAATTTTTATAGAATACAGCAGAATGCTGATATGAAAATTATAGTTCTCCTTTACATTATTTACGTTGGTAATGACAAATTACTCCATTTGTCGATAGTTTTGAAGAAATATTGCGAGGTCACTTTGCCCCGGGGGCGCGCTTTGCCCTGGTCTCCCCTAAACAATTATTTAGGCGGTATTTCAGTTCAAATAATGATGCGTTACTCTGTATTGTCTGTTTATTATATAGTCTGATATATATATATATATATGTACAGCATGTGACACATTAATAAAATATTCTTATTCTTCTTCTTCTTTATTACGTCACACCCGCGCGAGTTTTATGGCCCCTAACCCAGGTGGGCTTTTCACAGCCGATAATTACGCTGTCTAAATGAAAGGCTAATTAAAGGTGTTTATTGGACAAATTAACAAAAAGTCCAGCTTTTATTTTTTTTTAATCTTTGAACGAAAATCGAGAAGTGGTAAGGTCGAGGTTAGTTGATGTTTAACAAAATAATGGATGCTTAACTGATAAGATACGATAAGACACGATAGGATAAGATAATATTTTGTTTTGTATAACTACAATTCTCCAGAAATGTGATGACAACTAATTGCATAATATTTAAAACAATTCATATAAAAAACAATAAACTTAGACTAGGATACATGAAAACGTGATGTAACCTTTTAGACAGAATTTATTTCTCTAATACTGCACGGAATGAATGATTGGCGGAACCTGTTTGTTCGAAAAGTCGGCATACGCAGGCAACGGTATTGTCTCAAAAGACAGAATTCCAAAATGACAGAACGCTTAAAACAACACTTTTCATGGTTCAAATGGATTATATTAAGACTTGGCTTATACCCAGTGATCATCATGACTGGTTGTGTCAGTTATGGAACGATCGAGGCCTTAGGGCAAACTGACCGAGGTTCGGACGGTGTTCTGATCCAAATATTTTCAAAGATCGTACTGTAAATTATCATTGGAAGAAAACAATTTTAAGCCGATTATACCACTAGGAATGAAATTTTGTATTGTATTACGATTTATTTTTGTGGAAATGTTTGTAAATAAACTGAAATTAACGGTTTTCATTGTGTATATCAACTCGCCCGGGGTTCGGACAGTCTTGACCTAACCTCGGACAGTACCACTCAATGTTCTCGCATACATCACAGTTTTAATATATGCCCCAAAAAGGTTAATTGTATCACCCAACACACATTGACTCGTTTATTTACAATTAGGGCAAACTGACCGAGGTTCGGACACCACCCGAAGTCGCCCGAACTTCGGACACTTTTGATTAGAAGCTGACGCAGTTATACGTGAAAAAACTACATGTCATTTGTTTCAAAATGTTTCTTTGCAATCTGTCTTGATATATATTTCTCTTAAAAAAAAACATTTTATTATCATACCTATTTCCCAACTTACTTTTTCGGACAGGGGCAATAAACCGGTTCATGGAGGAAAATGGCGAAATATTTGTTTTCATGTAAATGTTTGCACAAATTTCAGGAAATGTAAGAAGCGCCAAAAGATCATATGCTTTTTTTGTTTTAAAAGAGAAACTACTACATAATCAAACTTCGATAAATATTTGCAATTAAAAAGTTAATTTAGAAGTAAATATCGGGATTTTCGAAATATATGAAAATGACCTTGGTTCGGACAGTTTTGACCATGGTTCGGACACTTATAAATTTTCTATATAGAGAATTGAAAAACATATAAATTATCAAACAACTGCTAAGGAAACATAGAGAAACATTCAACCAACACATATTACAAAATTATTTACTCCTAAATCATTTAATTTAGCCTGTACAGTGTTTTAGCGTCAATGCATGCAAATGCCATTGTGACGTCATCAGATTTTAGCGGCGCATTCGGGAGTTGCCGAGAAGTTTATCTTCGGAAAGGAAGCCGTGTATTATCAAAACATTGAATCATATTTGCAAATTATCGGTTTTTCATTGTAAATAAACGAGTCAATGTGTGTTGGGTGATAAAATTAACCTTTTTGGGGCAAAAATTAAAGCTGTGATGTATGTGAGAACATTGAGTGGTACTGTCCGAGGTTAGGTCAAGACTGTCCGAACCCCGGGCGAGTTGATATACACAATTAAACCCGTTAATTTCAGTTAATCTACAAATATTTCTACAAAAATAAATCGTGATACAATACAAAATTTCATTCCTAATGGCATAATTGGCTTAAAATTATTTTCTGCCAATGATAATGTACAGTACGATCTTTGAAAGTATTTGGATCGGAACACTGTCCGAACCCCGGTCAGTTTGCCATATACCAATATTTTGCAAATCTGATTCAATATTTTGATAATACACGGCTTCCTTTCCGAAGATAAACCTCTCGACAAATCCCGAATGCGCCGCTAGAATCTGATGACGTCACAATGGCATTTGCAAGCATTGACGCAAAAACACTGTACAGGCTAAACTAAATGAATTAAGAGTAAATAATTTTGTAATACGTGTAGGTTGAATGTTCCTCTATGTTTCCTTAGCAGATGTTAGATAATTTATATGTTTTTCAATTCTCTATAAGGAATATTTATAAGTGTCCGAACCATGGTCAAAACTGTCCGAACCAAGGTCATTTTCATATATTTCGAAAATCCCGATATTTTCTTCTAAATTCACTTTTTAATTGCAAATATTTATCGGAGTTTGATTATATAGTAGTTTCTCTTTTAAAACAAATAAAGCATATGATCTTTTGGCGCTTCCTACATTTCCTGAAATTTGTGCAAACATTTACATAAAACCAAATATTTTGCCAATTTCCTCCATGAACCGGTTTATTGCCCCTGTCCGAAAAAGTAAGTTGGGAAATAGGTACGATAATAAAATGTTTATCAAGAGAAATATATATCAAGACAGATTGCAAAGAAACATTTTGAAACAAATGACATGTAGATATTGCACGTATAACTGCGTCAGCTACTAATCAAAAGTGTCCGAAGTTCGGGCGACTTCGGGTGGTGTCCGAACCTCGGTCAGTTTGCCCTATATATGGCAGCAAACTTAGAACTTATCGACAATTTAAGGACTCTCTTGGTAATGAACAATATGTATAAGACTTATTATGGATCGATCACATAGAAGTACACTACGTTGTGGGACTCTACCTCTTGCAATAGAGACTGAATGATCCTCCCGACCAACGGTCCCCCTGGAGGAGAGTAAGAAAAAAGAAGAAGAAAATTATTTTATTACAAAAGTGTCACACCCTGATACAGAGTCGGGCCTACATAGGCCTATGAGATACACAATAAAACAATATAAAAACCCTTAAAATATATTTTTTACAAAGTTTCATAGCAGTCAACTTTCATACCCCCACAACTTTCATACACTGCATTAGACACACACTGGCACACACAGTTTCATAAGTAAGTGTAAAATGTGTGACTCTAATATAATCGAGGATGAAATTCACTTTTTAACAGAATGTAGTTTATACTCAGACTTAAGATACGATCTATGGACAAACGTTAGTTCTTTTGAGCCATCCTTCCTGAACTTTACCCCACTGTAACAAATCTTTCTTTTAATGAATACTAATTGTGGAATTAAATCCCTGGCATCCCTTGTTCACAGAATGTACAGACGCCGTAAACTCTTTCTTAACTGTTAGCTATGTTTTATATATTTGACATTATTTATATGTGCGAAAGATTTGTGTAAGTGTGTGTACACTTATTTACCATATTTCAGTGTGTATGTATGTATATGTGTGGGTGTGTGTGAGTGTGTGATTGGATGTATGGTGTGGATGTGGGTGTGATTGGGGAGTGGGGTGAAGGAGGGCGTGGTTGGTGAATGTAGGTATGTATGGGTATGTGATCATGAATGCTATACGCCAATCTGCGTGTATGTCGATATGCATAGATAAATTAACATTCTTTCGACTTGCCTGTTTTAGGGACATTCATTGTTTGTTTGCAGCAAGTACATGTATGCATGAATGTTAAATTTGATGTTTGTGTGTCTGCACGGAGTATTTGTGTCCTTGTAGATGCTATATGCCGAATGCACACGTGTATGTATATAAATTGTGTATGTATGCAAATGTAGATAATACTATGCTTATGTGTAATTTACTGTATGGATGGATGTATGTATGTTTGTAACCGAATATGTATAAATGTTTGTATGTACGTATGTAAGTAAGTATGTATATGTTGGTTTTATGAAAGGTAAGAATGATGTTATCATTTTACATTTAATGTGTATATTTTAGGAAATTATAGTGTCTCGTAGGCCACCTGGCCGGAAGCTGTTTTTAATTGATCATCTAATTTGATTTTACTTCTTGTATGTACAGCTTGTGACACTGAAATAAAATATTTTTTCTCTTTTTTCTCTTCTCTCTTTAACTTCAAGCCACTGGTGCATGAAGATGTTTTGATAAGACTGTAGGCATTCTTCCATGTAGGCATTAATGAACGCCATCAGCAGATCGACCTCTGTGTTGTTTCATCCATCTTATAGGGTCGGACTCGCGGACCCTGACCGTTCAGCCCTATGGTTGGCTATAGGCAAGTTCATACAGTAAGCCATGATCATGCTCAAATAACGATTTTTCAAATAATGATTTTGAAAATACTTTTTAATTCTAGATTTACCGACTATGTATCTTTTATTCTGACAATACCAAATGAATATATATACAAACATAAGTCAATGTCTGTCAGTTTCTGGAGAATTCCCGAAATGTTCCAGAATATATAACTCACAAAGTTGTCGCAACCGTCATAAAACAGTTCCTGTCATCAGCGTTGTTGTGAAGCGCCTGACATTCCCCGTGTGACGTCACATAGCTCTGACCACGCCCCTATCGTGAGTATCTTGTGTCATCGGTGAGGGTGGAGGGTCTGGGTGGGTCGTCCTGTCTATGGATCGTCGTCTTTGATAGCAAAGTACAAGGCAGTAGGAGGTTTACCTTTTAATGTTTACACAAAGCTGTACGGCACTATGGTATGGCCTGTTATGGGCTACGGATCCGCTATATGGGGTACCTCCAATCACTCGCCGGTCAATGCTGTCCACCACAGAGCTATCAGGTTCCATCTTGGACTTGGGAAATATGCACTAAATCTAGCAGTAAACGGTGACTCCGGATGGATTGCTCCCGAAATACGACAATGAACAAGTGCAGTTGGACACTGGACAAGAATGAAGAACATTAGTCCACGAAGAATCAACAAGAGAAAATTTATTTTGGCTGATTCGTCAACGAAAAAGAATTAGAACTTTAAGATAAGAAAACATCTCCAAGAATTGAACTTTGATTTTTACGCAAGCACTATCGAGATGAAATTATTAGTACGGCTAGTTCGACGAATCAACTTAGAGAGGTATATGTCATCATGGGAGACAAAGGTCCAGGCTGACACAGGAACCAACGGTACCAGCAGAAACAAACTTAGGACCTACAGAACCTTCAAGCACAGCTACACTGGAGCCTTACGTCACGCTTCCTGTTATACCCAGAGCTCACAAAAGTGCCATAGCCAAGTTTATATGCGGAGTAGCGCCACTGAGAGTTGAAACAGGACGTTATGAGAACATAAACCTCCAGTGACGTCACTGTATTGTTCTATTAGGTTCTTCTTTTACCGGGCATTCTCCAAGAATGCCCAGGGCTTTCTCTAGGAAAGCCCGGGGCTTACTGTAGAATTTATCGGAAATTTATTTTGATAGGGATAAAACACGTATTGAAATACTTTGTTTCAAAGTCCTTCTTCGAATAAATATCATCACAAAATATCACAATTTTGACAAATCACAAATATAATGTTCGCATGCCTGGTTTCGAACTCTGCACCACTCACTTTCTAAACTGGCGCCTTTGACAACTCGGCTATAAAGGCCCACGAGAACAATGATGTATTTTCCACAGTGACAATCATGTGAACTTCACGAGGCAGATAACGCATGCATTTCACGTTCACGGCTTGGGTAGCGAGCGCAAAGCACCCGCAAAGCTTGCTCTCCGTTTGCTCATGGCGATTCCCTACCAGTAAAAACCAAAGAATCCATTTTTATACTTATTATTGAAATAATTTTGTTACTACAGTTTATCTCGGTTCATAAGTTAGATCAAAACCTCGGCCTCTGGCTCTGGCTTGGTTTTGATCCTACACGTATATTATGGAAATCAATGTTGTGCATACTAGAAGAGGGCATTGTTAGATAAATTGTCCCCAATCTTGTTCTTGTGAATACAATTTGTTTAAACTAAACTAAGCATAGTCAAGGTTGTTTTCAAATGCTTCACCTTGTTTTCAAATATACTGACACCTGTATACATTCAAGTATACAACTACTGAAACGAAACGAAGAAAAAAGAATTGAAAAAAGGTGCCTCCATTCATTTAAACAAACTACCAATATTATTTATTGTAAACTTGACATGTGTCGCTTTTTAGCTCAGGATTATCATAAGAGAAAAAAAACTGTATCATTCAAAATTATGAATAAGTTACAAGGCCTACTATGCAGTTTTCATATGATATATTATTAGACAAACATTATAATGCCAGTGCCCGTTTGTCTGAAATTGTGAATAAGTTGCCCTGATCTTTTCTTTAAAGGGGTAACCCTTTTATATGAAAATCAATCTTTGGACACCCATTACATCAAAATCTGCTGCAAGTTCACATTACTATTCTAATTGAAGGCTCTGAGTAAAATATATCAACGGATTGGTTTTGACCAACATTTTCCGTGTAAGTCCTCTGAAATGGAGAGCAATGAATGTTTATTTAGATCAAAGACCACAGACCCAAACGATTTACAGTTGCAACACAAACACATTTGCTTTACAGGAACACAACGAAGTAACGATAAATACATATTTACACAAAATTATAACTATATACATATATAACATATATTTAGTGCAATGACATCATACGAAAACGTTAAGCGAATAGTAACAGTATTCATTAATATATGGCCAATATTATCAATCATATAAATATATCTCTGTTCATTCAGGTAAGCTGAAAGAGAAGGTGAATACCATGGATAGAGAAGAAACTCCTGCCAAGAAATCGCGCCTTGGAACTGATGACAGGGATCAGCCTGCTAATAGTGAGTCATGTTACCTGTTACAAACTTCACGTAAAACACTGAAATGTTCAAATCTATTATAGAAATTAAGAAATACAATAAATGAATTCTTAAATTGCTTTTGTTGTTTCTCTCTTTATTTTTAGGCCAAAATGTAGTACTTTTAATGTTACCTTATGTTTTGTTTACATTTACTAACAAAGGCATTATATTTAAGTTAAGTTAACGAAAAAGAAAATCATTATGTATTGATAAGGATATCAGCATATTTTTCTACTCTATGATATCAAACACCAGTTTCTTTTACAAAGTCAATCAACGTGAATGTCAGACGTTTGAGTATAATGTTTAAAATAAATATCAATCCATCTTGAGCAACATTTTCTCCCGACATTCGTCTCCTAGCAAGCCTCTTTTAAAATTTGCCAAATACATGGAACAGAAAGGTAGAAATCTGATTAGAGGCAATCCAAATTAGTTGTGCAATCAGCGACACCGTCATTCGCAAAGCCTCTGTCATATTCGTATGCTTCGGCAAAACTATATCGATGAAATTTAATATCCAGGGGAGATAACTCTTCCGTTTAAGAAGCATCGCTTTTTACCTTTTCATTAGTTTTTTAGGTACACAGTCAAATAAAATTTATAATAAAACAAATAATGATATACATAGTTATATACAATCCATATTTTATTTTTCAAATATTTTCCCTCACACTATTAATGAAAAATAAACACAAAGATATGTTCTATGTCACTATCCACCTGTTGATGCTCACAATCAAACGTATCCCAGACGTGTTTTCCTTGACTGCATATAAGGGAGATAACTAATGCTTCAACTTTAAGCCGCTAGGGCAATTTGCCGAAACCGCGGTATCCAGGCTAGTTACAACAGAGGCTTGCTCGAACTGAGCTATCTATCTATCTATCTACTAAACATTTGTATAGCGCCAATATCCAGCTCAGAGAGCGCTGCTCAAAGGCGCTTTGGGTTTCCCTCGATCATTGGACATCACTTCTTGGACACTTCTTTTACCATCACGACTCCCGAGGGAGCATACAACACGTGCAGTCATGTGACGAACAGCGTTAATGTCATCCTCTATCCTTACGAGGTACCCATTTACAGCTGGGTGGACTGGAAGACACAGTCACAGTATTTTGTCCAAGTATACTGCACGTTGCTGTACCCGCAACTAGGTGTCTGCACGTTTTCATGTTGCCACCATCTGGTCATTTACCAACGGATTCGTGGGTTCTTTTAAGTGCACAGCGTTGTGTACTGAACACTAGGGTTTGTGACAACACTGAAAGAGTCTGCACAGAAAGTTGACTCCAAGGTTTTTACACCCGGTCACAGGCGGGGCTCGAACCCGGCACGTCAGGCTTGCTAGCCTGGCGCTTTTGCTTTTGCCGACTCGGCCACCGCGCCCCCAGTAGCAATAAATGCCTCTGTAGGAATAAATGCTTGACCAACATTGTCAGAAAAACTTTATCTGTCACTTCAGAAATGTCTGTGAATGTAATCGGTGCAGATGGAGTAGAGGTTAACAGCGACTGGTATTTTGTTTGACAGACCTGATCAATGTGCCATTATATCTCATTCATTATCATTATATTTACATGAGGCCATTCATCATGTTTATTAAAAAATAGAGTCCTTTGCTCTGTAGCTCTTCAGGCATATTCAATTTTTCTTTAAGCCTCGGTCAATATAGTTTCCATCTTTGTAGGGCAGCAAAGCTATAAATTGTAGTCCTCACTAGTCACGGAGTCTGTACACAAAGTTTCAGCTTTCTGGGCCTGATGCTTCTGGAGAAGTTGAAAATTCACAAAGATTGCAGACGGACGGACGCCTGACACCATGCCATACCTTTCAGGCCTGATGGACTTCACAAACTGAAAGTTCAATATATCATGCATGAGTAAAAATTATCCACATATGCATCTGAGGAAATGCAAATGGTCTTAACTAATAATAATTCAATTCTTATGATCATTGTGTAGTGTTGTAAAAATTATCCACATATGCATCTCAGGAAATGCAAATGGTCTTAACTAATAATAATTCAATTCTTATGATCATTGTGTAGTGTTTTTTTTCTTGTTCCAGTGATTAAGCAAATTGTTTGTGTAAGAATATCAGCAAACTTCTCTTAACACTGATTTCAACTTTTAAACAACACCTTTCAATCTTGACTAACATCATCAGTAAAATACCTCTATCGTTTCAGGCAAAGTGAAAGTTACTGGTATAAAGAAAGGAAAGGCGAAGAAGGTTACAGCTGCTGGTAATACGTACATTGGAACTGGTCCATCTGTCATACTGGACAAGAGTGAGTTATTATATCTCACTAGTTATAACCAAATTTACATGCGACCGTTAACCTTTTTCTCCTCCTGCAAATTTAAAACAATTGATAAGCATACTGAATGCAATAATTGTTTAAACAATTTCAATTCCATTGTAATACTGGTATGTTGAGGATGATTTGAGATGTCGTTTAAAAATAAGAATAAATGTTATTAATTGATCCAGGTCAAAACCAGATTATCTGCAATAAAACTATTTTTCTTGTTTATCATAAAACCTCACCACAATTCAAAACAATGATATGCTGACCTTACACCATTTAATCCTCTGATTATTATTTAAATTGCTTTGTTTGCTGTAAGTTGGGAATCATTGTAGTTGTTGTTTTTTAAATTAATGTTGATAGTTGATTCAGATTGTTATGTAAAATCGCTTCGAAAATTAATAAATCTAAACAATCCATATTCAGAACCGAATGGCTCGTTAAGAAATTCTTTCAACAATATCCAATCACCAAAATCAGAATTTTTAATAAACGACAAAGTTCTTAATGATACGTATATGAGTCATTCTCAAAAGATGCAGCTTTTTTGTGTATAAAAGACAAAAAAAAATAAATACGGATTCTAGATTTTTTTCTTACACAAATGGTAAGGTACATTTTTAAACATAAGATTTCAATTGTATTTGAGGCTAAATTATGTATGATATCTTAATTAACACTTATTACACTAATGAGGATGAAGAGACAATGTCTTTCCAGTAACGATAGTTATGCTTGTGTGTTTTCTTTAAAATAACATTTGTATGTAAAAATGTTACATTGTAGTATCCACCTTAGCATATATGTTGTTACTCAAATGTAAAAAGAAAACAATTAAATAATATTTTCATATCATAAACACTTGTACACTAAGTTGGTTGAGAATAATAAGCATTTTGATTCTTACAAATTCTCCTCATATCCTATCAATTGACCTCAACATAAAGAATAAAATGAAGATAGTTATAAGAGATAATGTGATAACTTTTTAAGTTTTTTTGACATTTTATGACAAGTATTTTTACCTTTAGGGTAATAAATCAATTACGTTTTGGTCATGTTACATGAAAGACAGTTCTGTTATACCAAAGACACAAATTGTTATTGGAAAGAAAATGCTTCAAATAAGTAAGAAAGTTTGTTTAATGAAACATAAATATGGGACCTCTTTGCACAAGGAAGGTCGGGTTTATGTTTCTCACATCAGATCCTCAGACAATTTTACTTATTATTGATCTAATACTTTACTAAAACAGGACCAAGTTGGAGTTTGTTACAGGAAAGACCTCAATGTGTTACAGAATGAACAATCCTATGGTATATGTGAGTAGGGAAAATGATGTATCTGTGAAAATGAGAATAACATGGTTTGACAATAATCATATTAGAATACACTTTATAGCCAAACCTTTAAGTGCAAAAATACATAGAAAGTATAAGACATTTTCCTGCTTGTTATGTTAAAGACATTGACTGTTACAGGAAAGACAAATTGAAAAATATTATCACTTGTTGGAGTAAAGAAATCTTGCCAATTATGTAAAGTTTCATAGAAATGTTATGTTTTTGGGTTTTTTCCTTCCATAGTCATGCCACATAAATGATGTACAGAGAAATACCATTGCTTTTATTGCAATATTTAACAAAAATAAAGCTATCTGGCTATATGCCATATTTCAGCATTGTTCAACAAGGCCGTCTTTCAAATAACAGTCTTAAGAAATAAATTTGATGATACGTGGCTAAAACACAGTAGTAGAGCAAAAGGCATCGTTATTCCATACATTTAATGAAATTTAAATGCACCGACAAGTAAATTCCCAAGTTAAGTATTAGTTTCTTCGATGTCTTTTACAGTAACACAGTATGTCTTTCATGTAACATCTATATACCATAGACTTAAAATATACACATTGTTGCACAAAAAAATTAAAATGTTTTACAAAATATGATTCTCAAAGACAATTCATGAGTTCAGTACAAATTTAGAAGGAAGAAACAACCAAGTATAATGTTTATTTTCGATTAAATATTCAATTGTCTTTACAGTAACGATAATGTCTTTTAAATAACAACCCTGATAAGAACTTGTCTGATTGACTGCAGAAAAGGATGCTTTCATCCCCTCTGGTAAAGAAGCTCATGGGACATCCTACATTGTAACTGTCAATCAAATTCTTGTTGAAACAAACAAGTAGGATGCAAATATCTATTCATTTGTCTTTGCAGTAACAATAATGGTCTTTCCAATAACAAACCCATCTGTTACAGAAAAGATTGTTATATGAAAGATAAATTCCATTTGTTCATCAATTGAAAAGTAATGAACAGTCCTTGTCCCATTTTATACATCATCAATGTGTAGTGGTTTTGGTGCAGCATGCATAGACGCATCTCTTGAAATATGGTAAATTTTTTGAAAATTTGCGTTATCTGAAAAAAGCCATTAAAAAATACTCAACATTTTTCACTTTTCCATCAACATTTTCAGCAAGCAAGTTGTATTGGAGTCAACAAGGCATCTTCAATACTCTAAACCTGTGGTTGATGGTCAGCATGACAGAAGTGTTTTCTTTCAAAAGATAATGAATCATTATTTTGTTCTGAATTTTATGTACCTGTTACAGGAAAGAAATTTTTCTCGTATACAAGATAGTAATTCAAATTTTCACATAAAATGTTCACATAAAAGTTGTAAAAATCTATCAGGAATGAGGAAAAGCACTACATTTTAGAATACCTGCAGAAAAAAATATATTCAAACAAGGATAAGAAAAACATAGACATCCGATTCCTGGACTTTGCACCTAGATACAAGCCAAAATGCATATTTTTGGTTACAAAAATAACTGGAAAAAAAAATTTGGTCATTTAGGCTACAATTTAACTACCTGCCAGTTAGATTGTAAGTTAGAAGTTAACAAGAAATGAATTCTGACAAAGTTCTGTCAATATTTTAACAATTTCTATTCCGGTACGTGAAAAAGCTGCAACCTTTGAGAATGACTCATATACCCTGCAAAACAAAATGAGCTCTGTCTGTCCGTGCGTAGACATGTCTTTTCCGAACCAGAACTAAAAAAGGTCTAAATCATCTTGGCTCTGCCTATGGAACAATCATCATTTGTAGTGGTGCCTTTTGGGGTTTCGACTTCTTCCAACTTGTACTTTTGACAGTTGTCATGGTAACGCAACATAGAATTTTGTTTCCGGGTCAGAACTCAGAAACCACAAGGCATACTTAACTGAAACTTAGTATGTGGGTAATAATAATGTACAGTTATGCCTTCTATGGATTGTTTTGGTCTCACGACCAAACTATGATGGAACTTAAGACTATAAACGACTTTTTTGAGTAGAGTGAATTCATTTCATGTGATCTACTTAGGATAGTTTTTCACCAGGAGGGGATAACGTCGACTGTGTCTGCTTGTTTGAATTTTAAAACTGTGCCACCTTCTAAAACTTAACGCAAAACTCAAAATTCATGACGTCACCATTATATTTGTAGGATTAGCCATACTTCCTGTCTATCGCAATCTCTTCGTTATGGCGCCCGATTATGATGATGGTTATCGTCTTGGACGTAAACGGATGCTAAAAAAATGATAAATAACGTACCAAGCCTTGTATAAGAAAGTTGAAGTAAGAATCTCTGTGTACATGTATACATCGATCAGTACGACAAACATAAAGGTTCTTTGACAATTCAGATGACGAGGATGTGGAAGTCATTGGCCAGGACGGAGGCGAAACAGAAGATGTTTTTGCTGCCTCGAATTTACACATCAAACCTGACAACACAATTCAACCTGGCAATAGTAAGTGATCATCCACAAAGCTCGCTTTACTTGAGTCACTTACATTTCTTTCCTGTCACTGAAGGCCAAAGAAGTCCTCACGAGGGCACAATGAAGGCAGAATGGAGGTTTATGCCGCACTGACGACATAGCTAAAAGGATCAAGTTATTTACGTGGGGAGGGATGATGGTAGACTGGTTATAAGAAGATTAAGATATAGATTTAGTCATGTTACTTTGATCTAGCTGCTGTCCAAATTAGTCAAATACAAGGGCAAAAGAGATAGAAACCTAATTGGATGCAATCAATGTTAATTGTGCAATCAGCGACCAACATTTTCCATTGATTTGGGAGGGTAATTAGTAAAATAAAATTTATCATAAAATAAATGATAATTTTCACAGTTTTAAAATAGTTGCTTTCTTTATTAAAAAAAACAACAATTCCCCTCCCAGTGTTTAAGGGACACTAAGCCACAGGGTTTATACAGGGACGGGCTTTTTTTATCTATGTTTGGGAGTGGTTCTACACGATGAAACCTTCATTTAATACTTATTTTAATTAAACTTAATTTTCTACAGCCTCATTGGTTCATTGAAATATATATGCTGTCGGAGAAATAATTAACATTTAATTGGCGGCAATTGCCTTGTAAATATTGCTTGTCAGACACGACACCCAATCAGTCAGCGACCCTGCAGTTACATGACCTGTTACGACACATTCTAGTATTGTTCCCGTAAATATCAAAGGTGCCGCCCACCCTTTATTCCGCATTCTACCATGAATGTGATGAATAGTAGATTTTGATTGGTTTTCCTGGAAAATCAAACGTGATCAATTTTGGATTGAATGTCCTCTGATTTTGAAGCTGATACACCCGACTGGCAATTTTAGAGCTGGTATCCTGCTCTTTAATTTACTGAGATTGCAACTTTTAAAAAGTTATTTAACATGTTTGTTTTTCCGTGTGTTTACGGAGGATGACCAAATCGTTTGAGGAAGATAAAGTTTAAGACAATTTCCAGTCGCGGCCATTAAAAGTGTATTTACAGTTTCTAGCTTGGTTTTTTAATAAGATATAGTGTCCCGTTTTAAAATTAACTTAATTCTGTTAATCTTATTCCGTTAAGTCAAGTTCTACCTCCACTAGTATGGCACCTACGGTACTGTTATCGTCTAGTTTCCTCTTGAATCAGACAATCGTGAAATTGGTTTTACAACTTTGACCCTAGAAATGTCAGATAACGACGCAATTTATTTATGTTTGTACAAACTTACATTAATGAAACAAATAAATGTCTTTGACGTCAAATAGTTGTCAATAATGTTTGTTTCTTTCTGGTACATGTACTCTTACTCTACTCTTGTTCACTGTCTGTGTCTGTGTTCACTATGTACATTATGGAAATCAATGTTGTGCATACTAGAAGAGGGCATTGTTAGATAATTTGTCCCAAATCTTGTTCTTGTGAATACAATATGTTTAAACTAAACTAAGCATAGTTAAGGTTGTTTTCAAATGCTTCACCTTGTTATCAAACATACTGACACCTGTATACATTCAAGTATACAACTACTGAAACGAAACGAAGAAAAAATAATTGAAAAAGGTGCCTCCATTCATTTAAACAAACTACCAATATTATTTATTGTAAACTTGACATGTGTCGCTTTTTAGCTCAGGATTATCATAAGAGAAAAAAACTGTATCATTCAAAATTATGAATAAGTTACACGGCCTACTATGCAGTTTTCATATGATATATTATTAGACAAACATTATAATGCCAGTGCCCGTTTGTCTGAAATTGTGAATAAGTTGCCCCGATCTTTTCTTTATAGGGGTAACCCTTTTATATGAAAATCAATCTTTGGACACCCATTACATCAAAATCTGCTGCAAGTTCACATTAATATTCTAATTGAAGGCTCTGAGTAAAATATATCAACGGATTGGTTTTGACCAACATTTTCCGTGTAAGTCCTCTGAAATGGAGAGCAATGAATGTTTATTTAGATCAAAGGCCACAGACCCAAAAGATTTACAGTTGCAACACAAACACATTTGCTTTAAAGGAACACAAAGAAAGTAACGATAAATACATATTTACACAAAATTATAACTATGTACATTATATAACATATATTTAGTGTAATGACATCATACGAATACGTTTAAGCGAATAGTAACAGTATTGATTAGTATATGGCCAATATTATCAATCATATAAATGTATCTCTGTTCATTCAGGTAAGCTGAAAGAGAAGGTGAATACCATGGATAGAGAAGAAACTCCTGCCAAGAATTCGCGTCTTGGAACTGATGACAGAGATCAGCCTGCCAATAGTGAGTCATGTTACCTGTTACCAACTTCACGTAAAACACTGAAATGTTCAAATCTATTATAAAAATTAAGACATACAATAAATGAATTCTTAAATTGCTTTTGTTGCTTTTTCCTTATTTTGGGGCCAAAATGTAGTACTTTTAATGTTACCTTATGTTTTCTTTACATTAATTAATAAAGGTATATATTTAAATTTTATGTTAAGTTAATGAAAAAGAAAATCATTTTGTGTATTTATAAGGATATCAGCATATTTTTGTCTTCTCTGATTTCAACCACCAGTTTCTTTTACAAAGTCAATCAACGTGAATGTCAGACGTTTGAGTAGAATGTTTAAAATAAATATCAATCCATCTTGAGCAACATTTTCTCCCGACATTCGTCTCCTAGCAAGCCTCTTTTTAAATTTGCCAAATACATGGGACAGAAAGGTAGAAATCTGATTAGAGGCAATCCAAATTAGTTGTGCAATCAGCGACACCGTCATTCGCAAAGCCTCGGTCATATCCGTATGCTTCAGCAAAACTATATCGATGAAATTAAATATCCAGGAGAGATAACTCTTCCGTTTAAGAAGCATCGCTTTTTACCTTTTCATTAGTTTTTTAGGTACACAGTCAAATAAAATTTATAATAAAACAAATAATGATATACATAGTTATATACAATCCATATTTTATTTTTCCAATATTTTCCCTCACACTATTAATGAAAAATAAACACAAAGATAATTATGTTCTATGTCACTATCCACCTGTTGATGCTCACAATCAAACGTATCCAAGACGTGTTTTCCTTGACTGCATATAAGGGAGATAACTAATGCTTCAACTTTAAGCCGCTAGGGCAATTTGCCGGAACCGCGGTATCCAGGCTAGTTACAACAGAGGCTTGCTCGAACTGAGCTATCTATCTATCTATCTACTAAACATTTGTATAGCGCCAATATCCAGCTCAGAGAGCGCTGCTCAAAGGCGCTTTGGGTTTCCCTCGATCATTGGACATCACTTCTTGGACACTTCTTTTACCATCACGACTCCCGAGGGAGCATACAACACGTGCAGTCATGCTATCTATCTATCTATCTACTAAAGTCAATCAACGTGAATGTCAGATTTATGAACAGAATGTAAAAAGAAATATCAATCCATCTTGACCAACATTCTCTCCCGACATTCGTTTCCTAGCAAGCCTCTATTTAAATTTGCCTAATACATGGGACAGATAGGTAGAAATTTGATTAGAGGCAATGCAAATTAGTCGTGCAATCAGCGAAGAGAATGCTTGACCAACATTGTCAGAAAAACTTTCTCTATCAATTCAGAAATGTCTGTGCATGTAATCGGTTTGGATGAGGATGGGCAAGAGGTCGGCGAGGTCAGAGCTATTGGTATTTTGTTTGACAATACTGATCAACTTCCACCTGATTACCGTGAGCCAGTATATCCCTATCTCATTCATTATCATTATATTTAGATGAGGCCATTTATCATTTGTATTACAAAATAGAGTCATTTGCTCAGGCATATTCAATTTTTCTTTAAGCCTCGGTTAATATAGTGTCCATCTTTGTAGGGGTCATGCAGTGTGTCAAAATAGGTTTTAGGTTTGGCCACAGGGGCAGCAAAGGTTTAGTGTATCATGCATGATTAAAAATGATCAATATATGCATCTGAACATATTATTGCAAATGGTCTTAACAATAATTCAATTCTTATGATCATTATGTAGTTTCTCTCCAAAGATCATTATAGTTGATTTGAGTAAAAAAAATTCAGTTCATTCAAATTGTTCATGATATTTTCCAAAAACGTGTACTCCTTTTTTCATTCCAATAATTAAGCAAATTGTTTGTGTAAGAATATCAGCAAACTTCTCTTTACACTGATTTCAACTTTAAACAAAACCTTTCAATCTTGACTAACATCATCCGTAAAATACATCTATCGTTTCAGACAAAATGAGTGTGAAAGTTACTGGTATAAAGAAAGGAAAGGCGAAGAAGGTTACAGCTGCTGGTAATACGTACATTGGAACTGGTCCATCTGTCATACTGGACAAGAGTAAGTTATTATATCTCACTAGTTATCACCAACTTTACATGCGACCGTTTACCTTTTTCTCCTCCTGCAAATTTAAAACAATTGATAAGCATACTGAATGCAATAATTGTTTAAACAATTTCAATTCCATTTCAAAACTGATATGTTGATGATGATTTGGGATGTCGTTTAAAAATGAGCATAAATTTTATGCATTGATCCAGGTTCAGTCTGATTAAAATCGACCGTGCTCCGAGGAATAAAATAAAAAAAAAATTGTCTCTATCGGGGCTCAAACCATTCGGGATATCCTCTCTGTCTCGGTCTGAATGCACCCACCTCTATCGCGTGTTGCTATAACCAGTTTAGCGCAGACAAACCCCGTCGTAAGTTATCCAATCACATCCTCGTTTTTAAATAGTGTTTAGCGGCGCTTATTTATAACGAATGGTACACTGGAGTAACCTGCCCCTGAGGGATACCGAAGCTTTCACTGCGCTCCTTTCGATTGGCTAGATGAGCTTGTGTCAGAACATGCGGGCAATATGGGTGCCTTCAGACTGTGAATGAGAGGAAAGCCGGGCTGGGTGAGGTTCGAACCCCGCTAGAGATAATATTTTTACACTTTTTTCCTCGAATCACAGTCGATTTTAATCAGACTGATCCAGGTTAAAACCACATTATCTGCAATAAAACTATTTTTCTTGTTTATCATAAAACCTCACCACAATTCAAAACAATGAAATGCTGACCTTACACCATTTAATCCTCTGATTATTATTTAAATTGCTTTGTTTGCTGTAAGTTGGGAATCATTGTAGTTGTTGTTGCATTTTTTAAATTAATGTTGATAGTTGATTCAGATTGTTATGTAAAATCGCTTCAAAAATTAATAAATCTTAGTGAACTAACGATCCATATTCAGACTTGCATTCCTATACACATCTTTTTCAACCAACCGTAGTTTCGTTAAGAAATTCTTTCAACAATATCCAATCAACAAAATCAGAATTTTTAATAAACAACAAAGTTCTTAATGATACGCATACATCCTGCAAAACAAAATGAGCTCCGTCTGTCCGTGCGTAGACATGTCTTTTCCGAACCAGAACTAAAAAAGGTCTAAATCATCTTAGCTCTGCCTATGGAACAATCATCATTTGTAGTGGTGCCTTTTGGGGTTTCGACTTCTTCCAACTTGTACTTTTGACAGTTGTCATGGTAACGCAACATAGAATTTTGTTTCCGGGTCAGAACTCAGAAACCACAAGGCATACTTAACTGAAACTTAGTATGTGGGTAATAATAATGTACAGTTATGCCTTCTATGGATTGTTTTGGTCTCACGACCAAACTATGATGGAACTTAAGACTATAAACGACTTTTTTGAGTAGAGTGAATTCATTTCATGTGATCTACTTAGGATAGTTTTTCACAGGAGGGGATAACGTCGACTGTGTCTGCTTGTTTGAATTTTAAAACTGTGCCACCTTCTAAAACTTAACGCAAAACTCAAAATTCATGACGTCACCATTATATTTGTAGGATTAGCCATACTTCCTGTCTATCGCAATCTCTTCGTTATGGCGCCCGATTATGATGATGGTTATCGTCTTGGACGTAAACGGATGCTAAAAAAATGATAAATAACGTACCAAGCCTTGTATAAGAAAGTTGAAGTAAGAATCTTTGTGTACATGTATACATCGATCAGTACGACAAACATAAAGGTTCTTTGACAATTCAGATGGCGGGGATGTGGAAGTCATTGGCCAGGACGGAGGCGAAACAGAAGATGTTTTTGCTGCCTCGAATTTACACATCAAACCTGACAACACAATTCAACCTGGCAATAGTAAGTGATCATCCACAAAGCTCGCTTTACTTGAGTCACTTACATTTCTTTCCTGTTTGCAGTAAAATATTCACAATTATGAATGTCACTGAAGGCCAAAGATGTCACCACGAGGGCACAATGAAGGCAGAATGAAGGTCTATGCCGCACTGACGACATAGCTTAGATCAAGTTATTTACGTAGGGAGGGATGATGGTAGACTGGTTATAAAAAGATTAAGATATAGATTTCGTTATGTTACTTGCTGTCCAAATTAGTCAAATACAAGGACAAAAAAGGTAGAAGCCTAATTGGATGCAATCAATGTTAATTGTGCAATCAGCGACGTCGTTTCAAACATTTTCCATTGATTTTGGAGGGTAATTAGTAAAAAAGAAATTCTCAGTAAATAAAGGATAATTTTCACAGTTTCAAAATAGTTGCTTTCTTTATTTAAAAAAACAACAATCCATATTTGATGTTTCAAGTATTTCCCCTCCCAGTGTTAAAGGGACACTATTCCACAGGGTTTATAGGCCAGTAGAAATCTGCCCAAAATTAAGTGAACCCGGACATTTTTGATAACAGACAGATAACTTGAAAAACTAAAGAATACATGTCCCTTGCCTTCAGAAAAAAAACCAACCAAAATCAACCTCCGACAGAAAAAGTTATGGCCATTTGAAAATGTACCTGAAAGTTGTGGTGAAGCCTCTTCATACAAGATCAGTTGTATGACTAATATTGTCTGAGTTATCTCCCTTCCTAGCAACAGCCAAAATGGCCATCATTGTTGTTGACAACAGAAGTTTGTAAGCGGTAAATTATGAAGTTTGATGTAAAAACCTTGGGTATTTTGTACAGAAATATATTTTGTCATTCAGACAAAAACATTAGTCTATGAAATATTACTTAAAATAATCCGGTTTTTAATGTTGTAGATATCTAAATGTTAGCATTGTAAACTTATAACTTGGACTTCAAATATGCGTCTTCTTTGAGATAATGATGTTAACTAGTAAAGTAATTTATATGTCTTCTGTTCAAGGAGATGAATAACATTCAATATGATGTGAAATAATGTGGAAATAAATTGAAGACCTAAAGGAAAACACCTCTAAAGAGCTAAGCATGCATATCTTACTGATACTACTTTCTCGCTGACTTATTTTTTTGAAGAAAGCATCTGCTGATCATTATGTGTTCATGGATATCTTATAGCTAATATAATCTAAAATTTACACATTCAGAATTATCTTTTCAATGCAAAAATAGTTTTCATACCAGACAAAAGGATTTTTTTCTCATTAATTGAGATTTTTGTGCTTTAGGTCGATTTGAAAAAAAAATAATTTAAAAAATGCTTAGTGGTAATAAGTTTTATCTCCTTTGAAAATACTCAAAACGTTAATCTTATGATTTGAGAATTCAAAAATGAATAACACCAGAAAAGAAAATACTAAGGTGTTATTTTCAAAATCTTTTATAGTCACTAATTGCTTTTTAATGACAAAAATACCAAACGTCAACACCATTGTTCTATATTCCATGTGTTATAAAGTATTTTAGGTTATCTTACTATGTCATAAGTCTTGGATAGTTCACAGAATTAATTAATGCTGAAAATGAGTTTAGATATTAGATAAATCTGGCTTTAAAAAATTCTTTACATAAAAAATACATAAATTGATGACTTTTTCAAATATCATTATTTTTCAAATTAGTGCCTTGTACAGAAACATGTTAATGTTTTTCGACCAAACAAAGTAGAAAACTAGATATATATTGTATGTGCATGTGGAGCGCTTTGATGTCTCCTGCTCAAATGTTTAATCCATAATTTAATCAAATCTCATCACCTCAGCATTATTTGCCAGTTATAAGCCACAGACTGTCCGCAAAGGTAAATATTTAAGAAATACATGATAAAAAAAGTAGCCCATGGAGTAGTGGGGACCACTCTATCTATAGGTCCACCACATTCTAAGTCTTATTAAATTATACTGAATACTTTTGAATTAAGGCTGGAAAAGGAAATTTGATTATTAGGGGCAATGAATTTAAATACTGATGAAAAATCTTGGGGAAGATATGTAGATTGTTGGAAAATGGAGCCCTCAGTGACCGAGGACATAATAAAATGAGTGATGTCAGTGTGGATAATAAATCCTCCTCCTCAAAACCCCTTTTTATTAGAAACCAGCCTTTTAGTCACCCAAATCTGTGTTTCACAGGAGATATCACTTGTTTGCGCTCAGTAGGTTTTGAACAATGCCCTGTCATTTACGTCATATTAATCATGAAACCACAATGCTAGGACATCGTGAACACAATGATATAACAAAGCTGACATCACAGCAATGGCAGTCTTATGACAGTGCAGTATTCAGATTCTTGATGTTTCTTGCAACGCTTTCTAGTAATAATTTTTTTTAATTCACTTTTTCCAGGAATACGTTTAATGATCTTGACTGGATTTTCCATCATGAAAAATAAGACAATCCATAGTCATTAGATTTACATTATCTGAATATGCAAGTCAAACGAAGTTTTATTCACCATACAAATATTATATTCCACTGCAAAAAATATGAATTTTAAAAAAGATTCCAAGTTCCCTAATACATTTCTAAAGTTTTACAAATTTCCCCATAAAAGAACATTTTTTAATATATACTGATTTATGATCTATAGAGAATGTCACCAAAATTTTCTGATATTAAAAATGTTGATAAATTTGGTATCTGAAGACACGAGGGTGAGATTCTATTTATCATCCAAAATGATTTTTCATCACATATTATAAAGCATGAAAAATGTACATCTTTGGCCACTGCATAGCCGTAAAACTCCTAAACCAGTGATGTCTTAGCATTGTGACGTCATCGTGTTTATGAGGTCATAACATTGTGACCTCGTTATGTTTATGACATCATAACATTGTTAAAAATCTACTTTCAAAACGATAACTCCTTGGAGATATCGCTTGATCTTCGCAAGCAATATCTCGTGTGGAACACAGTTTAGGATACTAAATTACTGTATTCAATAAAAAGTGCATTTTGCAGCAAATATTCAAAATTTTTAAAATATTAATGATAATAATAATAATGTCACTTGTAGAGCGCAAATATCCACACACTCGTGCATGCTCAAAGCGCTTAAAGGGAAGGTAGAAAGTTAGTCATATGAGCAAAGGAACAGGTGAGTTTTGCCTTTGGAGATGAAGGAGGCAAGTGATTCAGAGAGTTTCATTTCAAGAGGCAAAGAGTTCCAAAGAGTTGGTGCTGCATGTGAGAAAGATCTTTTTCCATAAGACGCCAGTTGATTATGGAAGGGGATGTGTGCCAAAAATGAATTCATGTACACTCGTAACTTGCAAGATGTAACATGTCGTTCATAACCATGCAATTCTCGAAAAGACGAGTCCAAGCGTGCAAAACGAACATTTCAATCCTGTAAAACTCAACTTGCTGTTCTCAACTTTACAAAGTTGAAATGTAATTCAAGAAATGTCAAAGACAAAACCCGATTTTCTATCTTGAATAAGATTAATATTCACAATAAGCAATGCTATAAGTTACGTTTAACATATGGAAAATGGAAAATAAAGAGTTGTAAAATCAGCTTTTTCAAACAGACTTTTGCATTTCGAGTTTTACACGATTGCAAAGTACATGATTTCGCATTGACGGGGGATGTGTGCCAAAAATGATATGCTATGCTTGATTCGTTAAAGCAAACATTTGACCGGCGCGCGCTGATTCTGCAACAGGCACGAGAAAGGAACAAGTTTACTGTATGTAAGCGGCTGACCTGGCTAACCGAAACAAATACATAAATGACAGAATAACTGGCCAATTTATACATTTGAAGCATATTTTCATTCCAGATATTGCTAGCTTGACTATTGTTGAATTTTATATAAAATGGACATAAAAAAAATATAAAAATATTCAACTTAAATGACAGTAAATGTAAGACTGCATTGAATATTCTTATCAACGATAAATTTTAGTGATTATTCGATATTGAAGCGATAACTATGTATAGTTGGGTATATATGTAAAATACCTTTGAACATTAATGCCTTAAAAGTAGCAATCTTTGCAATACTCTTTCCACCTATATATCTATTTTGTAAACCACTTTAAGTAAGAGTAAAAATGTCCAAAAATGTATACATTTTTTCATTGCGATATGATATACCAAAATAGATCTAGAATTTAGTTTCGTGAAAGTTTATTCAATTTTAAGTGACAATTACTTAAATGTACTTCACCTGATTTGGTAAAGTTTACAAATTACGTGGTTGTGCTTCTCACTTTCAAATATAAAAGCAAGAGCCAGTCATCATAATTTTTTTTATTTTTTATGGATTTGATATTCAACTTGATATATTAAAGTACCAGTATAGCACTCTCTCCCCACATAGGCAGATGAAGTCATAAAATGTTGATACAACCTCTGTTCTAACTAGCCGAAATCCGTGGGTTCTGGTAGTTTCCCCCGGCGCAAAATAATTCGCTGATTGCACAAATAACTTTGATTTTCTCCAATCAGGCATCTCCCATTTTATCCCACAAAGTCGGCATAATAGAACAGAGGCTGTATCGATATTTCATGACTTGATCTGCCTCTGTGGGGAAAGAATGCCAATATAGTGGCATACAAATATTACCCTCACAACATTTACAATATTTTTGGATTACTTTAATTAACAAGTGAAGAACCGGGCAGAGTTCACACAGCACGCAAAGAATTTCAAACAGTAGAATTGATAAACATTGTTTAAAGTTGTATGATAGTTGAGTATACAGTTTTAAAGGTTAGTCATTGTGTAAGTTTTCTTTGGACTGAAACCATAAAACTATCTCCATTAATAGATTTTACCATTAAAAGGGTACATCTAGGGATAGTGGTTGATCTTTGTTTCAAATTTTAGGTAGTGATGATGAATATTCTACGCGATGTGCTGAGGACAAAAATATTTTGAGTCACTTTAGTCATGTTTCCAAAAAATAAACACAGAAAAGAAAATTCACATATTGTTTAACTTTCAAAAGGCATATCCAAAATCATGATTGACATGTGTAGA
This sequence comes from Steromphala cineraria, assembly GCA_916613615.1. Classification (NCBI taxonomy): domain Eukaryota; kingdom Metazoa; phylum Mollusca; class Gastropoda; order Trochida; family Trochidae; genus Steromphala; species Steromphala cineraria. The sequence continues at coordinate 62,386 of CAKAJN010000055.1, forward strand.
AAATTTGGTGAAGCTGAGATGTATATTTCACAGAAATTTATCATCGAATAATTTGTTTAGTCAAATATCCATGGATACTGCAAAAATAAAAATAATTTGTTAGTCTAACCCCCAAAAAGCACATCAAGGGATCATGGTTAATAAGTGAAGTTTGGTGAAGCTAGCAGGTATAGTATTTTTAGATATGCTACGGACAAATTTTGTGACGGCCAGACAGAAGGGTGAACGGAAAGAATGAACGCTATATACTCCCGCTTATGCTTACGTTGGTCAGTTATTCTGTCATTTGGGTATTTGTTTCGGTTAGCCAGGTCAGCCGCTTGCATAAAGTAAACTTGTTCCTTCCTCGTGCCTGTTGCAAAATCAGCGCGCGCCGGTCAAATGTTTGCTTTAACGAATCAAGCATAGCATATCATTTTTGGCACACATCCCCCGTCAATGCGAAATCATGTACTTTGCAATCGTGTAAAACTCGAAATGCAAAAGTCTGTTTGAAAAAGCTGATTTTACAACTCTTTATTTTCCATTTTCCATATGTTAAACGTAACTTATAGCATTGCTTATTGTGAATATTAATCTTATTCAAGATAGAAAATCGGGTTTTGTCTTTGACATTTCTTGAATAACAATTCATCTTTGTAAAGTTGAGAACAGCAAGTTGAGTTTTACAGGATTGAAATGTTAGTTTTGCACGCTTGGACTTGTCTTTTCGAGAATTGCATTGTTGAGAACGACATGTTACATCTTGCGAGTTACGAGTGTACATGAATTCATTTTTGGCACACATCCCCTTCCATAGTTGATATCTTGGGACTTGCAGTAAGAAGTGATTCTGTGACCGGAGTGATCTTGACGGGATGTAATCTGTTAAGAGTTCGCTGAGGTATTCTGGAGCTTGTTTGTGGAGGCAATTGAAAGTGGTGCACAGAAGTTTGAAGTTTATTCTTTGTTGTATTGGTAGCCAGTGTACAGATTTGAGAACCGGAGAGATATGGTCAGATTATTCTTGCAGCTGTGTTTTGTACCCTCTGTAATTTGTTGATGTTCTGTTTGCTGATGCCTATCAACAGTCCATTGCAGTAGTCTAGTCTTGATAGTACTAGACATCTGACAAGGGTGTGGGCGCACTCTGCAGTAATGTACTTCCTGATGTTGCCAATAGATCGGAGATATATTTTCCAGTTTTATCACCCCAACATGCAGCAATAATGCATTAAGAAGTTATATTATAATTCATGATCTATCATTTTCATCAGTAGCCCTTTGTTTTGTGTAACAGATACTCATTTTAAAAAATAGTTCCAATTTTCTTTCATTTTCGAAGGGTTTTTACCCCAAAACAGACATGACGTTCGACCTGCCGTATCAAATGATTATGGGATCATTTAACGTTGCTTGATCTATCATTCAAGTAAATTAAAAAGTCTTTACTTCAAGAAAAAATATATTTTTAAAAATATTTCCAATTTTCTTTCATTTTTTTAGGTATTAGACCCAAAAATGCATTTTGCCAATGGTTGATTTTGGTTGTTTTTTTTCATGATTCATCAGTATGGTTTTAAGGACCACTTAAAAACAAAATTTGTCTGTTATCAAAAATGTCCGGGTTTTTCCTGATTTCTACTGGACTATTATACAGGGACGGGCTTTTTTTACTTTGTTTTTGTTTTAACCGGAAGTTAAATTGTATGCTGGGAAATATTTTAACTGGCTACAAATTATTTTGCGCTGAAATTAAGCGCTCACCTGCTTGATCATGTTTCAATTTTCTTTTAGGTGTGCAATATACAGTAATATTACGTCTATATATGATAAACAGAACTATCCATTTAATAATACCGGTATCATATAAGACATATTCAATGAAGAAAATAACGAACCTGCTTGCTTGCTTTGGGAAAATCGAGCGCTTCAAGGAGAACTAATTACGAACCTGCTCACATTATCTATGTTTGGGAGTGGTTCTACATGATGAAACCTTCATTCAATACTTGTTTTAATTAAACTTAATTTTCTACAGCCTCATTGGTTCATTAAACTAGATATGCTGTCGAAAAAATAATTACGTTTAATTGGCGGCAATTGCCTTGTAAATATTGCCAGTTCCACTAAGCCAGACACCACCCGCCATCAGTCAGCGACACTGCAGTTACATGACCTGTTACGACACATTCTAGTATTGTTCCCGTAAATATCAAAGGCGCCACCCAACCTTTAGGGACTGGTCATTTATTACAGAGGGGGGTGGGCCGGGGGTTTTCAGGGGAGGGTCATAAAAAAATATACAGCCTTCAGGGGAGGGTCATGAAAAAAAACCCACGGGTTTGGGGAGGGTCATTTTAAAATAGACAAGAATAATACCATCTTTCTTTGAAAACTTTAAAGATGCGGTAAAATGTCATTACAAAGCTTTTTTGGGGGTAAAGTTCAAAAATATTTTTCATTTTGAGTAGTTCAGGATTAGAATTCCGAAATAAGACTTCCCTTTAAATGGTTAATATAAGCTTCTAACCCAGCAGAACTGAAGTGAACTTTATGAGGACAGACAATTTATATATTTAAGGCTTTTGTTACTGATTGTATCTTGATAAGATATCTAGATGCATTGTCAACCCTGATATAGAATATTGTAGTAGGTAAAAGAACCAGTTATATTAATTAATCACAATGATTATAATCGTTAGTCTTTTTCTGAGAGTGACAATTTTTGTGATATTATACAAATTTATGAAACCTATAACTTGATTAATATTCATAATTCTTCAATCTTGGTCAGTGGATATATCCTAGCAACTATTTCAAACTTATTATGAATGAATTCCAATTTTGATACTTGAATTACCGATATAAGGAACATTTTCTGTTTTTATACATCAATCGTATTGTCCGTATATATGAGTTAGTATCCTATTTACCTGTCAATCTCATAGTTCAGATGCTTCTTTTTCATAAATGATGAAACTTATCAATGTTATCTTTATGAGTTATAGATGTGCCTTGTTACCTTCATACAGAGTCAACTTCTTGCTTCTCTACTATTTGGAAGTGAATTGACTAACTCAAATTCATTTAACTTATTATATTCAAATGTAACAAAACCGGACATTTGTAATCACTTTGATCCATATACTATCCCTTGTATGTTTTTGCCATAAACCTTTGTAATCTTTTGACATATTGAACCTATTTTGTAGCAAACATTTCAGAAGTTGTTAACGGTGCATGGTTATGTTTTGTGTATGGTGAAATTCCATTGTGTTCAGTTTTTGGGTTTTGGGAAGGAAAATCTTTGACATGTTTATAAAATGTGACATACATTTATCAGCCCTTTGGCTGCAAAAGCTTATTTCTTATGAATTTATCATATCATGCAACCTTTTGGCATGAACAAAGTTGGCGGGACAGGCCTCCATCCACTTTGAGTCTTATATTGATAGTTTAACATGAAATGTAGATTTTCCCTTTTGATATTTAGGCCTGGTATTCTCGTTTCATCTTATATTTTAGAGTTATCTTATGCACCCCTGACTAATCAATTCCTGATTCTTATCTTAGAGACAATGCATTCTAGCATATAAATAAGGAAATATTCATGTCAACCTTCTATCAATAAAATGTATTATTTTGTCTTCACCAAAAACCAATGTCCATTATTTTCACAGTGAGTTTATGAGGAAGTCATTTTGTCCCAGGCATATTTCCCAAACTATACATTTATATACTGTATAATCAACTGATAATCATAGCGTAAATGTGTATATAATAACATTCATTTAATTATTATTGAAAGTGCTAATGAAAAGTGGTTAGAGTAGACCCTAATATAAATTTATGAAGTCATATTTTATGATATTTTGAAGATATGAATTAGGGGAGGGTCATGAAAAAAAATACACACAAATGGGGAGCGTCGCCCAAAAAAATGACATTGAGTTGGGGAGGGTCATATTTTTATGTACAAGCCAAAGTGAAAAAAACCCGGCCCAACCCCCCCCCCCCCCCCCCCCCCCTGTAATAAATGACCGGTCCCTTATTCCACATTATACCATGAATGTGATGAATACTAGATTCTGATCGGTTCTCCTGGAAAATCAAACGTGATCAATTTTGGATTGAATGTCCTCTGATTTTGAAGCCGCTTCACCGCGCATTGATACACCCGACTGGCAATTTTAGAGCTGGTATTCTGATCTTTACTGAGATTGCAACTTTTAAAAATTTATTTAACATGTTTGTTTTTTCGTGTGTTTACGGGGGATGATGAAATCGTTTGAGGAAGATAAAGTTTAAGACAATTTCCAGTCGCGGACATTAAAAGTGCATTAACAGTTTCTAGCTTGGTTTTTTAATAAGATATAGTATCCCGTTTTAAAATTAACTTAATTCTGTTAATCTTATTCCGTTAAGTCAAGTTATACCTCCACCAGTATGGCACCTACGGTACTGTTATCGGCTAGTTTCCTCTGGTATCCGACAATCGCGAAATTGGTTTTACAACTTCAACCCTAGAAAAGTCAGACAACGACGCCGTGTGATTTCGTTGTGGATTTTCAATGGAAAATGAACGAGTTGTAGGCGGAGTTAAATATTCAGTGACGTGTTTAGATTGACGCTGTTAGTATATCATGTTGCTGAGCTTTGAACTCGTTTGTGTAAATTGTGTAGCTCCATTTAACAATGGAAGCTTTTCAAACATCCAGTATATTCATAAAACATTATCTGTGGAATAAAAATTGTTTATTATGTTTAATAAATTTAATTAATTTGATTTATGCCAAGTTTGCACAGTCAATTCTTGAATAATGTATACGAGAACCGTATGATTTTAGTTCAACCACAACGAATCGTTGAGCGCTACAGGATGGAAGCCGACCCAAGAGGTAATTGTATGAATGAGAATTTTTTTAAATATTAATGGTTAGGGTTGTAATGGTCTTATTCCATAACTCGCCACAGCAACACATGAACGAAATCTGGACTTCCTTATAAGATTTCATTTGTAGAAACAAATTATGCAGACATCTGAGATTTGGGAGCCTTATGTGTATTTTCCGTTATGATATGTTTTTTTAAAATGGCACCTGTAATAATACCGAACACTTCTCAGTCACAATGATAATAGCTACAGGTAGAACTTCAATCCGTTGTCGTAGCTTAGCAATGTACTGATTTGCATGTTAGTAAACTCATTAAAATGTTATTGTTTGTTTGATTAAGAACTGTGTGAAGTTAATTTCAAGTACGGTTGCCATTATCTGTCATGGCTGATTATGTACATTTTGTATTCGGTATGTTTGCCACAAGCAGTAATTTAAAGTCAGACCGATGGCATTTCAGCAAGAAGAGTTTTTGTGTTAAATTAATGGATTAATTCGACCTTAAGATAAAGCAAAATCATATACCACCTTCCATTTGACCGTAGGACTGTGTTACATCTTCAACAACAAAAGATTTGATGATGGATCGCGTCGATTGGGCGCGGACAGAGACCGAGGTAGGTTGAGCATTGGTTTATATGTTCACGGAGATATACTACACTTCGACAAGAGTACTTTCTTATCTTACAATCTGGTGATTGATACGCCACTGCTAAATCTATTTCAATTCTTCGCCTGAAATTTAATATAATCAATGTTCAGTTCTTATTATCCTCATTCCGTTCAAAAATTAACTTTAAATTAGGTGTTTTAAAATATCTTACATTTTAGGATTGACTCAAAGCTAACATGTTCACAATTTTGTAATTTAGCGGCGTTCTTCTGTTTCATCATATACATTTTATTTCTATGTTATGTTTAAACATTCTCTCACTTTAGAACCTAGAATGTTCCAATTAGTTTTGTAGACGTTGATTTACCAACGTTTGCTTTAAGTACACCTAGCCTCAATCATTCTAACATCTGACATCCCACTTACAACATGTGATTGTGATTTCATACAGGTTCAACATAACCTTCCACCCATTCTTCAATAACATTTTCAGATTACTTTCAATAAATTCTACATTACCCACCAACGATTCTACAATAAATTTTCTTATTGATATCATTCAATTTAAACTTAAATTTAAACCGATCACCAACCTTTCAATCAATTTTCAGATTGATTTCATACAGATTCAACATAACCTACCACCAACTTTTCAATCCATTTTCCAAATGATTTTATACGAATTCAACATAGCCTACCACCCATCCTCCAATCCATTTTAGGGTTGATTTCATATAGATTCAACATAACCTAACACTCATTCTTTAATCATTTTTTAAGACAATCTCAAAACAGTGTTTGAGAAACTCAAGTTCAAAGTGGTGCCATTTGACGACAGAAATTCTGATCAAATGAAGGAAGAGGTGGAGAAGCTATCGCAGGTTGACCACGACAAATACGACTGTGTAGTTGTCATCTTCCTCTCCCATGGGAAGGAAGGGGCTGTGAAGGGAACGGATAAGATGCCGCTCACGATTGACAAGATCACCTCGTATTTCAAAAGAGGTGCTTGTCCGTCTCTTGAGGGGAAACCAAAGGTGTTCTTCTTCCAATCGTGTAGAGGCGATCTTTATCAGAAAGGTAAATGTAAACCCAATGCACTTCGTTCTCGTGTGTCTTTGGTGACTTAATTGTGTTCTAAGTACATGTAGTATTACAAACTTTCAACGCACTCTTATGAAAGACACAGGGACATGTATCGCTCAAATATACCCATAGACCATACCCTAATACTTTATATAAGGATCCTTATATATAGGGTAGGGTCTATGGGTAATAATGTCTTTCTAACGCTGTATTTAAGCGATACATGTCCCTGTGATGAAAGACAAATGCTCATATCTTCCCGTTATAAAGGAGCCATTTTTATCAGAAAGGTAAATGTAAAAATGCTCTAGATTCTCGTCCGTCTTTGGTACCTTGTGTTCTAAGTAGTATGACAAACGTTCAAACACTCGTATGAAAGAAAGTTGCCCATATCCTCCAATCCTGCAGATGCTATCTTCATCCGAAAGGTAAATGTAAACCCAATCAAATTAATTTTAGTGTGTCTCTGGCGCCTTTTATTCTTAAAAATCATTCAGAGGCCATATTTATCAGAAAGGTAAATGTTAACCCAATGCACTAAATTCTCGTGTCTTTAGTGCCTTGCGTTCTTATAATACAAACTTCCATAACATTCTTACGAAAGAATGATGCCCATACCGAGAACCTGCTTTTTGTCTTAAAACAACGTTTGAAGTTACAAGACCAAATATAGGATATCCCATATTTAGGATACTTAAAATAATAAGTAAATGCTGTAGACCTAGATTAAGGTATTTCAACACTTTTTCCTTAATAAGTTATTCCATCTTTTGAAAAATGTTTAAATAATCTACTTCCAAAGTTCAAATTTCATAATGTTTCTGACAAATATACATAACCTAAACGGAAGGGAACCGTTGGTTTCAAAGATACCGCATGCGTCTTGTTTTCAATTGTTGTCAACTTGACAATTATTCAAGAGTTTGAAGGTTTTATTCAATCAGAAGGACCTCCTTCTAACAGAGACATTGTTTCATTTAGTGCTGTGGTAGAATGAAATGTTAAAGCTTTCTCTGCATCATGGTCAAACATGAAGTTAGGAGTCACTTGACCATGCGCGAATAGTGCAAGAACATCCACCACTGAGTCAATACCATATTTTCTAGTGACATATTTTGTTGAATTGCTATTTTGTGTTTTTTTTTGTGTACAGAGGGCAATGTGGCGAGTGATGGCAATGAGGCAGCAGTAGGTGGTCAGGAAGTGGAGACAGTCAATGCACCAGACACGGACTTCTACATAGGATACTCAACTCTTTCCGGCAATTTTTCCAATAGGAACGATGAACACGGATCATGGTATATTCAGGAGTTGGTCAACGTTTTTGACGCGAGGGCTCACGAGTGAGTCTAACGTTTTATTAATAAGTTATCAATTCTTGTTACACTTACGTCATTATATCTAACCGAAGGAACCATCTTATTCAACGTTTGTTTTACTTTTGATAAAAAAAGTACTTTCTTGATGGAAGAAGTGGTGATTTGGTCGACAACGGAAGTAAAGGGGGTTTATTGTAGCAATACAATAATAGCAAGAAAGTTATATCCTCAAAACTATTGAAACAATAACATTTCTTAGCTACCAAGTGAACAAATTTCATTAAAGATTACGTTCAAGTTATCACACATGACACTTGTTTAACATTCAATTTGTCATCATTAGGATTACACTTCAAAAGTATTAATTCTTTTACTTTTTCGGACACATCATTTCCTGACTATTAGGGTGTGGGTTCGAATCTCTCATTAGAATCGGCCAGAAAAAAGTACAAGAACATGTACTATTGAAGATAGTGTGATCCCAAATATAACAATGTAACATTTGTATTATCTAAATGGTATTTATCTCAAATGACTCTTGTTCTCTGCGGTACTCACGTTTGTTTCGTACAAATCTTTACCTCAGGTTGTGAACGTTATGTACTTATTCATTACAGAGATGACCTGTCAAAACTGATGACGGAAGTCAAGGGACGAGTAGGAAAACACAGAGCCGAACTACAAGACGGAACCTACATTTCACAAAGCGCTGAGTGCCGCAGTTCCTTAACCAAGAACCTGTTCTTCTAGTCAGCCAAGATTGCAACCATTCTCTCCCAACATAAGTAGATCTAGGTGCCGTTGCACAAAACACTAAGGTGGTCTATTATTTAGGATTTTTGCTTTTATTTTGCAGGTGTGCTTGACGAACGAAAGGTATGAATCTGAGTGTATGTCGCTAGAACTAGTAGAAACTTTTTATTCTTTTCAATAAAGTTTTTGCTTATGGCTAACAAATTAAGTTTTGGCTGTGTAAACTGCCGTGGACTTCAGTAAAAGAAGGGATGTTTATAATTTTCCTCATTCTAAAAAGTTCTTTACATTTTTTTCAAGATACCCATTTCACATTTGAAAAAGAAAAATATGTAAGATCTATGTGGGGCTACGATGTCATTTTGAACTGCCATTACAGTCAATCTAGGGGTGTTGCACTGCCAATGAACTGTAATAACGAGTATAAGATACAAAATGTATTCAAAGATGACTCTGGAAACTTTTTTTTAATTGATAACACTTTGAATGGCAACAGAATTACTATTGGTAACATCTATGGCCCAAATACTGAGTCACCATTTTTTAATAAAATGTTCTTGACAAAATTCAAAGAATTTGGAAACGCATATTATATTTTAGGTGGAGATTTTAATTGGTGGTTGACCCCGATAAAGACACAAATAATAATAAAATGTCAAAAATCCTAATGCCAGAGAACAGCTACTAGAACTGAACCTTTTTGACATTTGGCGAGAAAATAATCAAGACTCAAGACAGTATACATGGAGACCACTCATTAATAAACTTTACCATAATACAAAGTTTTTAACAACATTTTACAACTCTTTGTTATCTCCAATACGTTAAAGAAATAAAACAGGTAATACCAAGGTGAGAAAAGAATATGCTCTACAAGTCTAATCAAGAAACTATTGACTAAATTCCTTATAATTACCTGCAATTGCAAATTGGTCATCACCTTTTATGGAAACTCTCCTTATGAAAATTAGGGGTAAATCAATATCCTTTTCAGCTTTTAAAAAAAAGGAAATGTTAAAAAAAGAGAATGACTTAACAGCAGAAATTGAAGTTTCAGAAAACATGATGATGAACATAGTGTTACTGTTCTAGAAACTAAGAGGAGTGAATTGCAACAAATTCGGAAAATACATTAAATGACATAATAGTGAGATAAAAGGAAAGATGGATTGACGAAGGTCAAATTGTAAGCAAATACTTCTGTAACCTTGAAAATAAAAATGATATCAACAAAAACATAAAAGAATTAGAAACAAAGGAAGAACTTTATTGAATGATACTACGGATATCATAAATTAAGAATCCAATTTTTACCAAAATCTGTATAATAATAAAACTCCAGTCAAGATGGTTTTTTAATTATTTTTTTTTAAATGTTCTTGCTTGATCTTGGAGATTTTATACTTAGATAAATTAACTAAAGTTATATATCTGGCAATCTGTCAATTACACAGAAGCAAGGAATTATCCACTGTATCCCTAAAACAGACAAACCGAGACAATTCATAAAAAAAATTGGTGCCCTTATACCCTTTTAAATTCCATATATAAACCTTTATCTTTTGTTATTTCAGTAGGTTTAAGAAAATTCTGCCACAAATCATTAGTGAAGACCAAACCGGGTTCATATCTGGAAGATACATTGGAGACAATATTCGCTTGATATATGACTTGCTTCTACACACACAATCTAGACAAATGCATGGTATGCTACTTTTAGTAGATTTTGGAAAAGCTTTCGACTCTGTCTCCTGGTCTTTCATATTCAAAACCCTTAAAATGTTTTGGATTTGGTGAAAGTATCTCAAAATGGATCTATATACTGTATAAAGATATGAATTTAAGTTTAATTATTAATGGGGACATGTCCCCTTGGATACCAGTGGCTGTAGGCAAGGCAACCCATTATCGCCCTTTATTTTTTTTCTCTGTGCTGAAGTTCTTGCAGATCTTGAAAATATAAAGATATTAACAAATTAAACCATTGACAATATAGACTACTTGATTGCACAATATGCAGAAGACATGATATAATTACCTTTGGATGGCTCTAAAAGATCATTGATACTTTTGCAAAGATTTCTTGAATAAAAATAAATTTTGATAAATCACAGGTAATTTGGAGAGGCTCCAAAAAGAACAATAAAATTAAGTTCTAACCAGATTTAAACATAAAATGGAACCGTGAAACTTCTTGGCATAATTTGTCTACTAACTGTGAAATTATGATGGTTAATTTAAACAAATGATTAAGAGATGGATGAACAGAATAATTACGCACTTGTAGTAAATTTGCAGTAATTAAATCAATGCTCATTTCAAAACTAAACTTCCTTTTTCTTACGTACACCCTCCCAAATCCCTCTGATGAATTCCTGAAAAAGGTTAACTCTATTATCTTCAAGTTCTTATGGTATAACAAATCTGATGAAATAAAAAGAATTGTTGCCTGTTAACCTATTTCCGAAGAGAGACATGGAATGATAGATGATTTTTCATATGATGATGCTTTGAAAATAATTTGGATAAAGAAGCTTGTAAATATTGATTTTGAAAAGAAGTGGAAACAAGTTATTACAAAAGCTACTCAAGATTATTATGATACACTCCCCTTTGAAAGTGATTTTCAAACAAAGCTTGCTAAAAGACAACAAAACCTCTTTTGGAGAGATTGTCTTGTTGCTTTTTCAAATTACAGTAGCAAAATAAACCCAAAACATATGAAGAGTTCCTAAGAGAACCTCTTCTGTACAAATACACATGTCTATAAATAGAAAATCCTTTTTTAACAAAACATTTTATGCAAATAATTTACACAATATAGTAATTTAGCTTGCTTAAGGAGGTTGGATACAAAATATCGAGGTATTAAAAAATAGCTAAATTTGGTCTTATTTTGTTGAAAAATATGTCTTGAATCAAATTGTGTCATAAAAATACCATGTCACCAAAGTTTTTGTTCGAAAAAGGGCCCATCCGTTAGGGCACCCAATGATGAAAATACAATAATTTAAAAACTCCTTTTCAAGATAACTTTGGAATATAATTGTTATTTAAATGTTTTTCTATTAAGCCATTGCAGTATGGAAGTAAACTAAGTCGGAAAAAGGGAACTTGAAACTAATATGAAGTAAATACATACAAATAACCTTTTTCTTTGTATGATTATTTTTGTAAAATATTATTCTTTTATGAAAAAAAATCGATTTCTCGTATTAAGATTTTTTTGAAAATTATATATTTTATAGTTAATACACATTAGAAAAAGATTAAAAAGAAAAAAAGATATGTCACCAGCGGATAACAGAGATATTCACATTCAATTAAGCCACATCAATGAAAATCAACATCCAGGGGAGATAACTCTTTATTGTCAACATTACCCTTTTTAGAAATTTTCATTAGTTTTTAAGGTTAATTAGTGAAATAAATTTTATCATAAAACAAATACTTATGTTCACAAATATAACGTAGTCATTGTTTTTTATTAAACTAAATCATTATTTAATTTTTTAGTTTTTTTATCTCACACTTGCAGTGAAAAATAAACAAAATAGCATAAACTTTAAAATAGCTCAATCTGATAATCTGACTGTTGCGGATGCTCAGAAACAAAGGTATCCAACCTCCTTAACAATGATGGCAACTTTCTGACATTGCAACAATTTTGCATTAAGTATATCCATATAAACTTCTTGGAATTTTATGGAATTATAAGATCAGTAGATAAAAACTTGACACAATGGGTATTAAAAGGGATTCAAACTTGGAAATAACAAATGATACAAACATTTCTGTAATTAATCTCTTTTCTTGCAAAAAAAAGGTTCAAAGAAATACTGTTATATCAAACTGAGGATAATCTTAAGAACTCTTAATCACTGTAAACTGACCAAGCCTTTTTGTTAAAGCACATAAAACTGCCCCAGACCCTAAACTAAGATGGTTTCAGCTCAGATTGCTCCATAAAATCCTACCTGTAAATACATTCTTAATTTAGATGCACATTGTTGACAATAATATATTTATTTTTTGCAAAGCTGGACCAGAAACGATAAAACATCAAAATGGATTAAACCAAAGTGCCACCAAGCATGTAATATAAATCTTACTTAATCCTTTTTGGATATTCTCCAAATTTTAATAGTGATTATATCTTGGATTTGATACTTTTAGCTAAATTCCACATATATAGATGCAAAATACAAAATAGTCTACCACACATTAAACATTTTCAAAATGACGTGAAATTCTACTATCAGATAGAAAAATTTAGACACTTTTGCAAATCAAAGCATATCGCATTCTATCAGAAATGGGCTTTTTTTGTTAAATCTTTCTTAATTTCAATCTACTATAATTGTCTACATAGCTTCTTACCTGTGTGAAGTGTGTGTATGAAAGTGTGTGAATGATGTAAAAAAAATCTTGTTCTCTTTTTACTTTATCTTTTATTTTGGTGTAAATCCTGGTATTGTATTACTGTATCCTACCCATAGTTACCATTCCCTATTCATGCTGTACAATTTTCCAGGAATAAAAAAAATTAAGGCTGTCAATTCATAGATTTTCTGTCTGGACCGTTTTCCGCTCCAAAGCATCATTTCAAGTATACGGATCGTCTTTGTGGGACCACAACGTTCTATTTTAGCCTATAGATTCACGTTAAAGATGCTGTATCATACTTGCATGCAGTTCAGGCTGAAATTTAGCCATTGAGAACAGAAAAACATCACTTTGTAGAAAAATCTTTCGTCGAAATTTTGATATCATATTTAGATTGTTTAATCAACAATAACATACTTATTTCGACGCGCAAAGCACAGTACCCCTTGTAGAAAGGGCATAGCACTTAACGAACCCGCTTTCGGTGACGTAAACATTACGCGTGTAGGATATATACCGTGTCACAACTAGCATATTTGCCTTCGATGGGTATCAACTTTGGAAGCAACGAATACCTTATTCGGAGAAAAAGAAAAGAAAATCTAGTCGTGCGCGACAAAGACGGTTTTCAAGCATATATTTAGAGACCGGAAGTTGTGAGGTGGCCACACTTGATTCACCTTTATGTTAGCTGCCGTTTCCGTAATTTTGGTAAAATATCTCATATTTAATGATTTTTGGTCCGATTTTCCCTAGGTTGGTCGCTAAATTTTTCTAAAAATACAACGAATACATTAAAAATACTTTTTAAAATATTGCATGTATTATACAGCATCTTTAACATGTGAAGTAATAATTTAGAGCTCAGCTTTGTTCAAGTATAAGGGATTCTTCATTAAACGATAGGTAAGGTTCATTTCTTTTGCTCAACACTCAACTTCAAAGTGTTAGAAGACTTTTATCAACAGATTATAAAAAGTGCACTTCGTCGATTTACGCTGGTTAAACCATATTATATGTACAGCGATACTTGTTTCACGTAGCCAGAATTGTATAAAGATCGTCTGATTTTCCATTCTGCTATTTAAGGGGCACCTTGACTTACAGTCTTGACAGCAATATGTTTTGATGGCCAGCTCTGGTAATGCGAGGCAAGATGCGCAATGCTTCGTCCATCATTTTCGCCGAGGGAAGCACCACGGCCCTCCCCGGGCTTGCGCTCTTCCCTTAAAGTTCATATAACCACAAACATATTTCACTATTTTCTTTGAATTATATTAAAGTCTGATTACAATATTGTGTAGTGCGCCAAAGGTCGCTACTTAAATATGTTCAGTTTGGTAATGAAAGCCGTTTTTGAATGCCACTGTTGATGGACCGCTTAGACCTATCTGGCCACAAACCAGTGAATGCATGACTGCCCGTCACTGGTTACACCCCCTTTTTGTGACGTCATAAGCAGAAGTAGTCTCGTTATATCTATAATCTATCATAACAATACCACAGAAAAAAACCCAATAATAAACGATTTTCAGAAAATGTTTTCCACCCAGTTAGATAAATCATTTTACGATGTAACACTAATAAGCATTTGATGTAAAAAAGATATCCACATCAATGGTAAAAAAACAATTATTTAGGCAGTATTTCAGTTCAAATAATGATACGTTAATCTGTGTAGTCTGTTTATTACGTCACACACGCGCGAGTTTTATGGCCCCTGACCCAGGTGGGGTTTTTACAGCCGATAATTACGCTGTCTCAATGAAGGGTTAATTAAAGGTGTTTATTGGACAAATTAACAAAAATCAAGCCCAATTTTAATTTTGTTGAAAATTCTTTGAACGAAAATCGAGAAGTGGTAAAGTCGAGGTTAGTTGATGTTTAAAGCAGCTTGAAATATCTTAAAGTGACACTCCGCGAGTTGGTGTTCGTTTAAGAGAAATTTTCCTTCAACATTTAAAAATACCATCACTTTATAGAAAAATATTTCTTCTATAAGCTGACACTATCAAAAATGATTGGGAACATGTGAAATATCTCTAATTAGTGCCAAAAGACACCTGGTGTATCGATTAGCGCGCGTCTCGGAAAATCCTTTATTTAGGTTTTCCCCAATAATACACGGGTCGAGTTGAACACTGCAGATGACTTGGATGTTGACTAAACCGTATCATAAGCACAATCAAAATCTACATTAATTGTCACGATTCAATGAATGAATCCAATGACACCGATTTTAGCGCATATTATGACATAATATCCCTTTAATTACGGCATTCTTGATAACCGTTGGTTTTAATTCAGTACTTTTTGCTCGAAAGAATCTTAAAACTAAACTCTTATCTGTAAATATATATTTGGACATGGAAGGAAATTTCCTTGTGTATGGGATGATTCTTTTAGAAGCTTCCCAGTTATTGAGTGCAAAGAAATCTCTGGGTAAGCCACTAAACGACAAGAGAAAGCACGTTAACAATTATTGTTTTTGGATGACAAAAAACTAGCAAATACCGAAGTTTTAGTAATATAAATAGTCGATCACACACAAGGACACATGTTTATTAGCATTTAAACATAACACCGACGCCTAAGTGGATATTCAGTATGATACTAGATTACACTATGTAACCAACTTTAACTTGCCGTTATATCGAGTAGTTAAAGACTAATTACTATATAAAAAGACAAAGTGTTTTTTAGTTCATTAAAGTTCTCATGGTTCAAATAGGTTCGTTGAGCTTTTTGATGCAGGCCATAACTTTGACGTGTTGAGGTTTCAGTATGACACTAGATTCCACTATTTATGATATGTTTTGCGGTGAAATACCGAGATATCTATCAATGAAAATAAACCGTATTATCAGTCACCAGTGACAATAACAATGGAACGTGTTATCAGTCACTAGTGGACCCTTATGGACGATCAAATTAACAAAGGACAGTAGGCGTTCTTTTGTTTATTCAGCTTGAATTATTTTTTTGATTTATAAACGAAATCCATTGTGCATGATATTTAAACTCCAGTAAATGAACAGTCTTTCGGTATGCAGCTTCATTGATAACTTGGGCTATTTATTCAGCGACTTTTGCTTCATTCAAATCGTATATTCTAAGAAATAAATAGAGAATACAAGCAGGTTTAAAGCACGTTTTAGGGAGATATGTATTTAGACCAAATAAAGCAGTAATAAATCAAATATATAACGTAAAGTTCAGCCATGCGATTTCTTTTTCTTACACAAAATGAATTAAAGGTGTTAACACAAAATAGCCGCCAATGGAATTTATGTGAATCTTCATACTTTGTCCTCTGACTATGGATGATTGGTTTGTGTTATGAGATTGTTGACACTGTCAAAATAGTACATTTAGCATTAACTT
>CAKAJN010000056.1:0-77177 GCA_916613615.1 Steromphala cineraria
AAATTAGGGAAAACCGGCACTTTTTTGGTCTTCGGAAATGGATAAAAGTTCTTCGTGATGGTCCCAGGAGCAATTAGATGGGTCACAACCCTATTTTTGCAACTTTGAAAATTTTAGTGGGTAAGAGTTATGCCCCTTGATTAAGCGATTTCATCAAATATTGGGAAAACCGTCGCTTTTTTGGAATTTTTGGACCAACTTATGTCGTTCGAAATGATCTCAGCTACATTTTGATATGCCACAACCCTACTTTTGGTGACTTAGATGACTTGGAATTCTTGCGCGTTGAGGGTTACGAGGCTTTAATAAGTGCGATTACGCCCAAATTAGGGAAAACCGGCACTTTTTTGGTCTTCGGAAATGGATAAAAGTTCTTCGTGATGGTCCCAGGAGCAATTAGATGGGTCACAACCCTATTTTTGCAACTTTGAAAATTTTAGTGGGTAAGAGTTATGCCCCTTGATTAAGCGATTTCATCAAATATTGGGAAAACCGTCGCTTTTTTGGAATTTTTGGACCAACTTATGTCGTTCGAAATGATCTCAGCTACATTTTGATATGCCACAACCCTACTTTTGGTGACTTAGATGACTTGGAATTCTTGCGCGTTGAGGGTTACGAGGCTTTAATAAGTGCGATTACGCCCAAATTAGGGAAAACCGGCACTTTTTTGGTCTTCGGAAATGGATAAAAGTTCTTCGTGATGGTCCCAGGAGCAATTAGATGGGTCACAACCCTATTTTTGCAACTTTGAAAATTTTAGTGGGTAAGAGTTATGCCCCTTGATTAAGCGATTTCATCAAATATTGGGAAAACCGTCGCTTTTTTGGAATTTTTGGACCAACTTATGTCGTTCGAAATGATCTCAGCTACATTTTGATATGCCACAACCCTACTTTTGGTGACTTAGATGACTTGGAATTCTTGCGCGTTGAGGGTTACGAGGCTTTAATAAGTGCGATTACGCCCAAATTAGGGAAAACCGGCACTTTTTTGGTCTTCGGAAATGGATAAAAGTTCTTCGTGATGGTCCCAGGAGCAATTAGATGGGTCACAACCCTATTTTTGCAACTTTGAAAATTTTAGTGGGTAAGAGTTATGCCCCTTGATTAAGCGATTTCATCAAATATTGGGAAAACCGTCGCTTTTTTGGAATTTTTGGACCAACTTATGTCGTTCGAAATGATCTCAGCTACATTTTGATATGCCACAACCCTACTTTTGGTGACTTAGATGACTTGGAATTCTTGCGCGTTGAGGGTTACGAGGCTTTAATAAGTGCGATTACGCCCAAATTAGTGAAAACCGGCACTTTTTTGGTCTTCGGAAATGGATAAAAGTTCTTCGTGATGGTCCCAGGAGCAATTAGATGGGTCACAACCCTATTTTTGCAACTTTGAAAATTTTAGTGGGTAAGAGTTATGCCCCTTGATTAAGCGATTTCATCAAATATTGGGAAAACCGTCGCTTTTTTGGAATTTTTGGACCAACTTATGTCGTTCGAAATGATCTCAGCTACATTTTGATATGCCACAACCCTACTTTTGGTGACTTAGATGACTTGGAATTCTTGCGCGTTGAGGGTTACGAGGCTTTAATAAGTGCGATTACGCCCAAATTAGGGAAAACCGGCACTTTTTTGGTCTTCGGAAATGGATAAAAGTTCTTCGTGATGGTCCCAGGAGCAATTAGATGGGTCACAACCCTATATTTGCAACTTTGAAAATTTTAGTGGGTAAGAGTTATGCCCCTTGATTAAGCGATTTCATCAAATATTGGGAAAACCGTCGCTTTTTTGGAATTTTTGGACCAACTTATGTCGTTCGAAATGATCTCAGCTACATTTTGATATGCCACAACCCTACTTTTGGTGACTTAGATGACTTGGAATTCTTGCGCGTTGAGGGTTACGAGGCTTTAATAAGTGCGATTACGCCCAAATTAGGGAAAACCGGCACTTTTTTGGTCTTCTGAAATGGATAAAAGTTCTTCGTGATGGTCCCAGGAGCAATTAGATGGGTCACAACCCTATTTTTGCAACTTTGAAAATTTTAGTGGGTAAGAGTTATGCCCCTTGATTAAGCGATTTCATCAAATATTGGGAAAACCGTCGCTTTTTTGGAATTTTTGGACCAACTTATGTCGTTCGAAATGATCTCAGCTACATTTTGATATGCCACAACCCTACTTTTGGTGACTTAGATGACTTGGAATTCTTGCGCGTTGAGGGTTACGAGGCTTTAATAAGTGCGATTACGCCCAAATTAGGGAAAACCGGCACTTTTTTGGTCTTCGGAAATGGATAAAAGTTCTTCGTGATGGTCCCAGGAGCAATTAGATGGGTCACAACCCTATTTTTGCAACTTTGAACATTTTAGTGGGTAAGAGTTATGCCCCTTGATTAAGCGATTTCATCAAATATTGGGAAAACCGTCGTTTTTTTGGAATTTTTGGACCAACTTATGTCGTTCGAAATGATCTCAGCTACATTTTGATATGCCACAACCCTACTTTTGGTGACTTAGATGACTTGGAATTCTTGCGCGTTGAGGGTTACGAGGCTTTAATAAGTGCGATTACGCCCAAATTAGGGAAAACCGGCACTTTTTTGGTCTTCGGAAATGGATAAAAGTTCTTCGTGATGGTCCCAGGAGCAATTAGATGGGTCACAACCCTATTTTTGCAACTTTGAAAATTTTAGTGGGTAAGAGTTATGCCCCTTGATTAAGCGATTTCATCAAATATTGGGAAAACCGTCGCTTTTTTGGAATTTTTGGACCAACTTATGTCGTTCGAAATGATCTCAGCTACATTTTGATATGCCACAACCCTACTTTTGGTGACTTAGATGACTTGGAATTCTTGCGCGTTGAGGGTTACGAGGCTTTAATAAGTGCGATTACGCCCAAATTAGGGAAAACCGGCACTTTTTTGGTCTTCTGCAATGGATAAAAGTTCTTCGTGATGGTCCCAGGAGCAATTAGATGGGTCACAACCCTATTTTTGCAACTTTGAAAATTTTAGTGGGTAAGAGTTATGCCCCTTGATTAAGCGATTTCATCAAATATTGGGAAAACCGTCGCTTTTTTGGAATTTTTGGACCAACTTATGTCGTTCGAAATGATCTCAGCTACATTTTGATATGCCACAACCCTACTTTTGGTGACTTAGATGACTTGGAATTCTTGCGCGTTGAGGGTTACGAGGCTTTAATAAGTGCGATTACGCCCAAATTAGGGAAAACCGGCACTTTTTTGGTCTTCGGAAATGGATAAAAGTTCTTCGTGATGGTCCCAGGAGCAATTAGATGGGTCACAACCCTATTTTTGCAACTTTGAACATTTTAGTGGGTAAGAGTTATGCCCCTTGATTAAGCGATTTCATCAAATATTGGGAAAACCGTCGTTTTTTTGGAATTTTTGGACCAACTTATGTCGTTCGAAATGATCTCAGCTACATTTTGATATGCCACAACCCTACTTTTGGTGACTTAGATGACTTGGAATTCTTGCGCGTTGAGGGTTACGAGGCTTTAATAAGTGCGATTACGCCCAAATTAGGGAAAACCGGCACTTTTTTGGTCTTCGGAAATGGATAAAAGTTCTTCGTGATGGTCCCAGGAGCAATTAGATGGGTCACAACCCTATTTTTGCAACTTTGAAAATTTTAGTGGGTAAGAGTTATGCCCCTTGATTAAGCGATTTCATCAAATATTGGGAAAACCGTCGCTTTTTTGGAATTTTTGGACCAACTTATGTCGTTCGAAATGATCTCAGCTACATTTTGATATGCCACAACCCTACTTTTGGTGACTTAGATGACTTGGAATTCTTGCGCGTTGAGGGTTACGAGGCTTTAATAAGTGCGATTACGCCCAAATTAGGGAAAACCGGCACTTTTTTGGTCTTCGGAAATGGATAAAAGTTCTTCGTGATGGTCCCAGGAGCAATTAGATGGGTCACAACCCTATTTTTGCAACTTTGAAAATTTTAGTGGGTAAGAGTTATGCCCCTTGATTAAGCGATTTCATCAAATATTGGGAAAACCGTCGCTTTTTTGGAATTTTTGGACCAACTTATGTCGTTCGAAATGATCTCAGCTACATTTTGATATGCCACAACCCTACTTTTGGTGACTTAGATGACTTGGAATTCTTGCGCGTTGAGGGTTACGAGGCTTTAATAAGTGCGATTACGCCCAAATTAGGGAAAACCGGCACTTTTTTGGTCTTCGGAAATGGATAAAAGTTCTTCGTGATGGTCCCAGGAGCAATTAGATGGGTCACAACCCTATTTTTGCAACTTTGAAAATTTTAGTGGGTAAGAGTTATGCCCCTTGATTAAGCGATTTCATCAAATATTGGGAAAACCGTCGCTTTTTTGGAATTTTTGGACCAACTTATGTCGTTCGAAATGATCTCAGCTACATTTTGATATGCCACAACCCTACTTTTGGTGACTTAGATGACTTGGAATTCTTGCGCGTTGAGGGTTACGAGGCTTTAATAAGTGCGATTACGCCCAAATTAGGGAAAACCGGCACTTTTTTGGTCTTCGGAAATGGATAAAAGTTCTTCGTGATGGTCCCAGGAGCAATTAGATGGGTCACAACCCTATTTTTGCAACTTTGAAAATTTTAGTGGGTAAGAGTTATGCCCCTTGATTAAGCGATTTCATCAAATATTGGGAAAACCGTCGCTTTTTTGGAATTTTTGGACCAACTTATGTCGTTCGAAATGATCTCAGCTACATTTTGATATGCCACAACCCTACTTTTGGTGACTTAGATGACTTGGAATTCTTGCGCATTGAGGGTTACGAGGCTTTAATAAGTGCGATTACGCCCAAATTAGGGAAAACCGGCACTTTTTTGGTCTTCGGAAATGGATAAAAGTTCTTCGTGATGGTCCCAGGAGCAATTAGATGGGTCACAACCCTATTTTTGCAACTTTGAACATTTTAGTGGGTAAGAGTTATGCCCCTTGATTAAGCGATTTCATCAAATATTGGGAAAACCGTCGCTTTTTTGGAATTTTTGGACCAACTTATGTCGTTCGAAATGATCTCAGCTACATTTTGATATGCCACAACCCTACTTTTGGTGACTTAGATGACTTGGAATTCTTGCGCGTTGAGGGTTACGAGGCTTTAATAAGTGCGATTACGCCCAAATTAGGGAAAACCGGCACTTTTTTGGTCTTCGGAAATGGATAAAAGTTCTTCGTGATGGTCCCAGGAGCAATTAGATGGGTCACAACCCTATTTTTGCAACTTTGAAAATTTTAGTGGGTAAGAGTTATGCCCCTTGATTAAGCGATTTCATCAAATATTGGGAAAACCGTCGCTTTTTTGGAATTTTTGGACCAACTTATGTCGTTCGAAATGATCTCAGCTACATTTTGATATGCCACAACCCTACTTTTGGTGACTTAGATGACTTGGAATTATTGCGCGTTGAGGGTTACGAGGCTTTAATAAGTGCGATTACGCCCAAATTAGGGAAAACCGGCACTTTTTTGGTCTTCGGAAATGGATAAAAGTTCTTCGTGATGGTCCCAGGAGCAATTAGATGGGTCACAACCCTATTTTTGCAACTTTGAAAATTTTAGTGGGTAAGAGTTATGCCCCTTGATTAAGCGATTTCATCAAATATTGGGAAAACCGTCGCTTTTTTGGAATTTTTGGACCAACTTATGTCGTTCGAAATGATCTCAGCTACATTTTGATATGCCACAACCCTACTTTTGGTGACTTAGATGACTTGGAATTCTTGCGCGTTGAGGGTTACGAGGCTTTAATAAGTGCGATTACGCCCAAATTAGGGAAAACCGGCACTTTTTTGGTCTTCGGAAATGGATAAAAGTTCTTCGTGATGGTCCCAGGAGCAATTAGATGGGTCACAACCCTATTTTTGCAACTTTGAACATTTTAGTGGGTAAGAGTTATGCCCCTTGATTAAGCGATTTCATCAAATATTGGGAAAACCGTCGTTTTTTTGGAATTTTTGGACCAACTTATGTCGTTCGAAATGATCTCAGCTACATTTTGATATGCCACAACCCTACTTTTGGTGACTTAGATGACTTGGAATTCTTGCGCGTTGAGGGTTACGAGGCTTTAATAAGTGCGATTACGCCCAAATTAGGGAAAACCGGCACTTTTTTGGTCTTCGGAAATGGATAAAAGTTCTTCGTGATGGTCCCAGGAGCAATTAGATGGGTCACAACCCTATTTTTGCAACTTTGAAAATTTTAGTGGGTAAGAGTTATGCCCCTTGATTAAGCGATTTCATCAAATATTGGGAAAACCGTCGCTTTTTTGGAATTTTTGGACCAACTTATGTCGTTCGAAATGATCTCAGCTACATTTTGATATGCCACAACCCTACTTTTGGTGACTTAGATGACTTGGAATTCTTGCGCGTTGAGGGTTACGAGGCTTTAATAAGTGCGATTACGCCCAAATTAGGGAAAACCGGCACTTTTTTGGTCTTCGGAAATGGATAAAAGTTCTTCGTGATGGTCCCAGGAGCAATTAGATGGGTCACAACCCTATTTTTGCAACTTTGAAAATTTTAGTGGGTAAGAGTTATGCCCCTTGATTAAGCGATTTCATCAAATATTGGGAAAACCGTCGCTTTTTTGGAATTTTTGGACCAACTTATGTCGTTCGAAATGATCTCAGCTACATTTTGATATGCCACAACCCTACTTTTGGTGACTTAGATGACTTGGAATTCTTGCGCGTTGAGGGTTACGAGGCTTTAATAAGTGCGATTACGCCCAAATTAGGGAAAACCGGCACTTTTTTGGTCTTCGGAAATGGATAAAAGTTCTTCGTGATGGTCCCAGGAGCAATTAGATGGGTCACAACCCTATTTTTGCAACTTTGAAAATTTTAGTGGGTAAGAGTTATGCCCCTTGATTAAGCGATTTCATCAAATATTGGGAAAACCGTCGCTTTTTTGGAATTTTTGGACCAACTTATGTCGTTCGAAATGATCTCAGCTACATTTTGATATGCCACAACCCTACTTTTGGTGACTTAGATGACTTGGAATTATTGCGCGTTGAGGGTTACGAGGCTTTAATAAGTGCGATTACGCCCAAATTAGGGAAAACCGGCACTTTTTTGGTCTTCGGAAATGGATAAAAGTTCTTCGTGATGGTCCCAGGAGCAATTAGATGGGTCACAACCCTATTTTTGCAACTTTGAAAATTTTAGTGGGTAAGAGTTATGCCCCTTGATTAAGCGATTTCATCAAATATTGGGAAAACCGTCGCTTTTTTGGAATTTTTGGACCAACTTATGTCGTTCGAAATGATCTCAGCTACATTTTGATATGCCACAACCCTACTTTTGGTGACTTAGATGACTTGGAATTCTTGCGCGTTGAGGGTTACGAGGCTTTAATAAGTGCGATTACGCCCAAATTAGGGAAAACCGGCACTTTTTTGGTCTTCGGAAATGGATAAAAGTTCTTCGTGATGGTCCCAGGAGCAATTAGATGGGTCACAACCCTATTTTTGCAACTTTGAACATTTTAGTGGGTAAGAGTTATGCCCCTTGATTAAGCGATTTCATCAAATATTGGGAAAACCGTCGCTTTTTTGGAATTTTTGGACCAACTTATGTCGTTCGAAATGATCTCAGCTACATTTTGATATGCCACAACCCTACTTTTGGTGACTTAGATGACTTGGAATTCTTGCGCGTTGAGGGTTACGAGGCTTTAATAAGTGCGATTACGCCCAAATTAGGGAAAACCGGCACTTTTTTGGTCTTCGGAAATGGATAAAAGTTCTTTGTGATGGTCCCAGGAGCAATTAGATGGGTCACAACCCTATTTTTGCAACTTTGAAAATTTTAGTGGGTAAGAGTTATGCCCCTTGATTAAGCGATTTCATCAAATATTGGGAAAACCGTCGCTTTTTTGGAATTTTTGGACCAACTTATGTCGTTCGAAATGATCTCAGCTACATTTTGATATGCCACAACCCTACTTTTGGTGACTTAGATGACTTGGAATTCTTGCGCGTTGAGGGTTACGAGGCTTTAATAAGTGCGATTACGCCCAAATTAGGGAAAACCGGCACTTTTTTGGTCTTCGGAAATGGATAAAAGTTCTTCGTGATGGTCCCAGGAGCAATTAGATGGGTCACAACCCTATTTTTGCAACTTTGAAAATTTTAGTGGGTAAGAGTTATGCCCCTTGATTAAGCGATTTCATCAAATATTGGGAAAACCGTCGCTTTTTTGGAATTTTTGGACCAACTTATGTCGTTCGAAATGATCTCAGCTACATTTTGATATGCCACAACCCTACTTTTGGTGACTTAGATGACTTGGAATTCTTGCGCGTTGAGGGTTACGAGGCTTTAATAAGTGCGATTACGCCCAAATTAGGGAAAACCGGCACTTTTTTGGTCTTCGGAAATGGATAAAAGTTCTTCGTGATGGTCCCAGGAGCAATTAGATGGGTCACAACCCTATTTTTGCAACTTTGAAAATTTTAGTGGGTAAGAGTTATGCCCCTTGATTAAGCGATTTCATCAAATATTGGGAAAACCGTCGCTTTTTTGGAATTTTTGGACCAACTTATGTCGTTCGAAATGATCTCAGCTACATTTTGATATGCCACAACCCTACTTTTGGTGACTTAGATGACTTGGAATTCTTGCGCGTTGAGGGTTACGAGGCTTTAATAAGTGCGATTACGCCCAAATTAGGGAAAACCGGCACTTTTTTGGTCTTCGGAAATGGATAAAAGTTCTTCGTGATGGTCCCAGGAGCAATTAGATGGGTCACAACCCTATTTTTGCAACTTTGAAAATTTTAGTGGGTAAGAGTTATGCCCCTTGATTAAGCGATTTCATCAAATATTGGGAAAACCGTCGCTTTTTTGGAATTTTTGGACCAACTTATGTCGTTCGAAATGATCTCAGCTACATTTTGATATGCCACAACCCTACTTTTGGTGACTTAGATGACTTGGAATTCTTGCGCGTTGAGGGTTACGAGGCTTTAATAAGTGCGATTACGCCCAAATTAGGGAAAACCGGCACTTTTTTGGTCTTCGGAAATGGATAAAAGTTCTTCGTGATGGTCCCAGGAGCAATTAGATGGGTCACAACCCTATTTTTGCAACTTTGAACATTTTAGTGGGTAAGAGTTATGCCCCTTGATTAAGCGATTTCATCAAATATTGGGAAAACCGTCGCTTTTTTGGAATTTTTGGACCAACTTATGTCGTTCGAAATGATCTCAGCTACATTTTGATATGCCACAACCCTACTTTTGGTGACTTAGATGACTTGGAATTCTTGCGCGTTGAGGGTTACGAGGCTTTAATAAGTGCGATTACGCCCAAATTAGGGAAAACCGGCACTTTTTTGGTCTTCGGAAATGGATAAAAGTTCTTCGTGATGGTCCCAGGAGCAATTAGATGGGTCACAACCCTATTTTTGCAACTTTGAAAATTTTAGTGGGTAAGAGTTATGCCCCTTGATTAAGCGATTTCATCAAATATTGGGAAAACCGTCGCTTTTTTGGAATTTTTGGACCAACTTATGTCGTTCGAAATGATCTCAGCTACATTTTGATATGCCACAACCCTACTTTTGGTGACTTAGATGACTTGGAATTCTTGCGCGTTGAGGGTTACGAGGCTTTAATAAGTGCGATTACGCCCAAATTAGGGAAAACCGGCACTTTTTTGGTCTTCGGAAATGGATAAAAGTTCTTCGTGATGGTCCCAGGAGCAATTAGATGGGTCACAACCCTATTTTTGCAACTTTGAAAATTTTAGTGGGTAAGAGTTATGCCCCTTGATTAAGCGATTTCATCAAATATTGGGAAAACCGTCGCTTTTTTGGAATTTTTGGACCAACTTATGTCGTTCGAAATGATCTCAGCTACATTTTGATATGCCACAACCCTACTTTTGGTGACTTAGATGACTTGGAATTCTTGCGCGTTGAGGGTTACGAGGCTTTAATAAGTGCGATTACGCCCAAATTAGGGAAAACCGGCACTTTTTTGGTCTTCGGAAATGGATAAAAGTTCTTCGTGATGGTCCCAGGAGCAATTAGATGGGTCACAACCCTATTTTTGCAACTTTGAAAATTTTAGTGGGTAAGAGTTATGCCCCTTGATTAAGCGATTTCATCAAATATTGGGAAAACCGTCGCTTTTTTGGAATTTTTGGACCAACTTATGTCGTTCGAAATGATCTCAGCTACATTTTGATATGCCACAACCCTACTTTTGGTGACTTAGATGACTTGGAATTCTTGCGCGTTGAGGGTTACGAGGCTTTAATAAGTGCGATTACGCCCAAATTAGGGAAAACCGGCACTTTTTTGGTCTTCGGAAATGGATAAAAGTTCTTCGTGATGGTCCCAGGAGCAATTAGATGGGTCACAACCCTATTTTTGCAACTTTGAAAATTTTAGTGGGTAAGAGTTATGCCCCTTGATTAAGCGATTTCATCAAATATTGGGAAAACCGTCGCTTTTTTGGAATTTTTGGACCAACTTATGTCGTTCGAAATGATCTCAGCTACATTTTGATATGCCACAACCCTACTTTTGGTGACTTAGATGACTTGGAATTCTTGCGCGTTGAGGGTTACGAGGCTTTAATAAGTGCGATTACGCCCAAATTAGGGAAAACCGGCACTTTTTTGGTCTTCGGAAATGGATAAAAGTTCTTTGTGATGGTCCCAGGAGCAATTAGATGGGTCACAACCCTATTTTTGCAACTTTGAAAATTTTAGTGGGTAAGAGTTATGCTCCTTGATTAAGCGATTTCATCAAATATTGGGAAAACCGTCGCTTTTTTGGAATTTTTGGACCAACTTATGTCGTTCGAAATGATCTCAGCTACATTTTGATATGCCACAACCCTACTTTTGGTGACTTAGATGACTTGGAATTCTTGCGCGTTGAGGGTTACGAGGCTTTAATAAGTGCGATTACGCCCAAATTAGGGAAAACCGGCACTTTTTTGGTCTTCGGAAATGGATAAAAGTTCTTCGTGATGGTCCCAGGAGCAATTAGATGGGTCACAACCCTATTTTTGCAACTTTGAAAATTTTAGTGGGTAAGAGTTATGCCCCTTGATTAAGCGATTTCATCAAATATTGGGAAAACCGTCGCTTTTTTGGAATTTTTGGACCAACTTATGTCGTTTGAATGATCTCAGCTACATTTTGATATGCCACAACCCTACTTTTGGTGACTTAGATGACTTGGAATTCTTGCGCGTTGAGGGTTACGAGGCTTTAATAAGTGCGATTACGCCCAAATTAGGGAAAACCGGCACTTTTTTGGTCTTCGGAAATGGATAAAAGTTCTTCGTGATGGTCCCAGGAGCAATTAGATGGGTCACAACCCTATTTTTGCAACTTTGAAAATTTTAGTGGGTAAGAGTTATGCCCCTTGATTAAGCGATTTCATCAAATATTGGGAAAACCGTCGCTTTTTTGGAATTTTTGGACCAACTTATGTCGTTCGAAATGATCTCAGCTACATTTTGATATGCCACAACCCTACTTTTGGTGACTTAGATGACTTGGAATTCTTGCGCGTTGAGGGTTACGAGGCTTTAATAAGTGCGATTACGCCCAAATTAGGGAAAACCGGCACTTTTTTGGTCTTCGGAAATGGATAAAAGTTCTTCGTGATGGTCCCAGGAGCAATTAGATGGGTCACAACCCTATTTTTGCAACTTTGAACATTTTAGTGGGTAAGAGTTATGCCCCTTGATTAAGCGATTTCATCAAATATTGGGAAAACCGTCGCTTTTTTGGAATTTTTGGACCAACTTATGTCGTTCGAAATGATCTCAGCTACATTTTGATATGCCACAACCCTACTTTTGGTGACTTAGATGACTTGGAATTCTTGCGCGTTGAGGGTTACGAGGCTTTAATAAGTGCGATTACGCCCAAATTAGGGAAAACCGGCACTTTTTTGGTCTTCGGAAATGGATAAAAGTTCTTCGTGATGGTCCCAGGAGCAATTAGATGGGTCACAACCCTATTTTTGCAACTTTGAAAATGTTAGTGGGTAAGAGTTATGCCCCTTGATTAAGCGATTTCATCAAATATTGGGAAAACCGTTGCTTTTTTGGAATTTTTGGACCAACTTATGTCGTTCGAAATGATCTCAGCTACATTTTGATATGCCACAACCCTACTTTTGGTGACTTAGATGACTTGGAATTCTTGCGCGTTGAGGGTTACGAGGCTTTAATAAGTGCGATTACGCCCAAATTAGGGAAAACCGGCACTTTTTTGGTCTTCGGAAATGGATAAAAGTTCTTCGTGATGGTCCCAGGAGCAATTAGATGGGTCACAACCCTATTTTTGCAACTTTGAAAATTTTAGTGGGTAAGAGTTATGCCCCTTGATTAAGCGATTTCATCAAATATTGGGAAAATCGTCGCTTTTTTGGAATTTTTGGACCAACTTATGTCGTTCGAAATGATCTCAGCTACATTTTGATATGCCACAACCCTACTTTTGGTGACTTAGATGACTTGGAATTCTTGCGCGTTGAGGGTTACGAGGCTTTAATAAGTGCGATTACGCCCAAATTAGGGAAAACCGGCACTTTTTTGGTCTTCGGAAATGGATAAAAGTTCTTCGTGATGGTCCCAGGAGCAATTAGATGGGTCACAACCCTATTTTTGCAACTTTGAAAATTTTAGTGGGTAAGAGTTATGCCCCTTGATTAAGCGATTTCATCAAATATTGGGAAAACCGTCGCTTTTTTGGAATTTTTGGACCAACTTATGTCGTTCGAAATGATCTCAGCTACATTTTGATATGCCACAACCCTACTTTTGGTGACTTAGATGACTTGGAATTCTTGCGCGTTGAGGGTTACGAGGCTTTAATAAGTGCGATTACGCCCAAATTAGGGAAAACCGGCACTTTTTTGGTCTTCGGAAATGGATAAAAGTTCTTCGTGATGGTCCCAGGAGCAATTAGATGGGTCACAACCCTATTTTTGCAACTTTGAAAATTTTAGTGGGTAAGAGTTATGCCCCTTGATTAAGCGATTTCATCAAATATTGGGAAAACCGTCGCTTTTTTGGAATTTTTGGACCAACTTATGTCGTTCGAAATGATCTCAGCTACATTTTGATATGCCACAACCCTACTTTTGGTGACTTAGATGACTTGGAATTCTTGCGCGTTGAGGGTTACGAGGCTTTAATAAGTGCGATTACGCCCAAATTAGGGAAAACCGGCACTTTTTTGGTCTTCGGAAATGGATAAAAGTTCTTCGTGATGGTCCCAGGAGCAATTAGATGGGTCACAACCCTATTTTTGCAACTTTGAAAATTTTAGTGGGTAAGAGTTATGCCCCTTGATTAAGCGATTTCATCAAATATTGGGAAAACCGTCGCTTTTTTGGAATTTTTGGACCAACTTATGTCGTTCGAAATGATCTCAGCTACATTTTGATATGCCACAACCCTACTTTTGGTGACTTAGATGACTTGGAATTCTTGCGCGTTGAGGGTTACGAGGCTTTAATAAGTGCGATTACGCCCAAATTAGGGAAAACCGGCACTTTTTTGGTCTTCGGAAATGGATAAAAGTTCTTCGTGATGGTCCCAGGAGCAATTAGATGGGTCACAACCCTATTTTTGCAACTTTGAAAATTTTAGTGGGTAAGAGTTATGCCCCTTGATTAAGCGATTTCATCAAATATTGGGAAAACCGTCGCTTTTTTGGAATTTTTGGACCAACTTATGTCGTTCGAAATGATCTCAGCTACATTTTGATATGCCACAACCCTACTTTTGGTGACTTAGATGACTTGGAATTCTTGCGCGTTGAGGGTTACGAGGCTTTAATAAGTGCGATTACGCCCAAATTAGGGAAAACCGGCACTTTTTTGGTCTTCGGAAATGGATAAAAGTTCTTCGTGATGGTCCCAGGAGCAATTAGATGGGTCACAACCCTATTTTTGCAACTTTGAAAATTTTAGTGGGTAAGAGTTATGCCCCTTGATTAAGCGATTTCATCAAATATTGGGAAAACCGTCGCTTTTTTGGAATTTTTGGACCAACTTATGTCGTTCGAAATGATCTCAGCTACATTTTGATATGCCACAACCCTACTTTTGGTGACTTAGATGACTTGGAATTCTTGCGCGTTGAGGGTTACGAGGCTTTAATAAGTGCGATTACGCCCAAATTAGGGAAAACCGGCACTTTTTTGGTCTTCGGAAATGGATAAAAGTTCTTCGTGATGGTCCCAGGAGCAATTAGATGGGTCACAACCCTATTTTTGCAACTTTGAAAATTTTAGTGGGTAAGAGTTATGCCCCTTGATTAAGCGATTTCATCAAATATTGGGAAAACCGTCGCTTTTTTGGAATTTTTGGACCAACTTATGTCGTTCGAAATGATCTCAGCTACATTTTGATATGCCACAACCCTACTTTTGGTGACTTAGATGACTTGGAATTCTTGCGCTTTGAGGGTTACGAGGCTTTAATAAGTGCGATTACGCCCAAATTAGGGAAAACCGGCACTTTTTTGGTCTTCGGAAATGGATAAAAGTTCTTCGTGATGGTCCCAGGAGCAATTAGATGGGTCACAACCCTATTTTTGCAACTTTGAAAATTTTAGTGGGTAAGAGTTATGCCCCTTGATTAAGCGATTTCATCAAATATTGGGAAAACCGTCGCTTTTTTGGAATTTTTGGACCAACTTATGTCGTTCGAAATGATCTCAGCTACATTTTGATATGCCACAACCCTATTTTTGGTGACTTAGATGACTTGGAATTCTTGCGCGTTGAGGGTTACGAGGCTTTAATAAGTGCGATTACGCCCAAATTAGGGAAAACCGGCACTTTTTTGGTCTTCGGAAATGGATAAAAGTTCTTCGTGATGGTCCCAGGAGCAATTAGATGGGTCACAACCCTATTTTTGCAACTTTGAAAATTTTAGTGGGTAAGAGTTATGCCCCTTGATTAAGCGATTTCATCAAATATTGGGAAAACCGTCGCTTTTTTGGAATTTTTGGACCAACTTATGTCGTTCGAAATGATCTCAGCTACATTTTGATATGCCACAACCCTACTTTTGGTGACTTAGATGACTTGGAATTCTTGCGCGTTGAGGGTTACGAGGCTTTAATAAGTGCGATTACGCCCAAATTAGGGAAAACCGGCACTTTTTTGGTCTTCGGAAATGGATAAAAGTTCTTCGTGATGGTCCCAGGAGCAATTAGATGGGTCACAACCCTATTTTTGCAACTTTGAAAATTTTAGTGGGTAAGAGTTATGCCCCTTGATTAAGCGATTTCATCAAATATTGGGAAAACCGTCGCTTTTTTGGAATTTTTGGACCAACTTATGTCGTTCGAAATGATCTCAGCTACATTTTGATATGCCACAACCCTACTTTTGGTGACTTAGATGACTTGGAATTCTTGCGCGTTGAGGGTTACGAGGCTTTAATAAGTGCGATTACGCCCAAATTAGGGAAAACCGGCACTTTTTTGGTCTTCGGAAATGGATAAAAGTTCTTCGTGATGGTCCCAGGAGCAATTAGATGGGTCACAACCCTATTTTTGCAACTTTGAAAATTTTAGTGGGTAAGAGTTATGCCCCTTGATTAAGCGATTTCATCAAATATTGGGAAAACCGTCGCTTTTTTGGAATTTTTGGACCAACTTATGTCGTTCGAAATGATCTCAGCTACATTTTGATATGCCACAACCCTACTTTTGGTGACTTAGATGACTTGGAATTCTTGCGCGTTGAGGGTTACGAGGCTTTAATAAGTGCGATTACGCCCAAATTAGGGAAAACCGGCACTTTTTTGGTCTTCGGAAATGGATAAAAGTTCTTCGTGATGGTCCCAGGAGCAATTAGATGGGTCACAACCCTATTTTTGCAACTTTGAAAATTTTAGTGGGTAAGAGTTATGCCCCTTGATTAAGCGATTTCATCAAATATTGGGAAAACCGTCGCTTTTTTGGAATTTTTGGACCAACTTATGTCGTTCGAAATGATCTCAGCTACATTTTGATATGCCACAAC
Source organism: Steromphala cineraria (assembly GCA_916613615.1). Classification (NCBI taxonomy): domain Eukaryota; kingdom Metazoa; phylum Mollusca; class Gastropoda; order Trochida; family Trochidae; genus Steromphala; species Steromphala cineraria. The sequence continues at coordinate 16,072 of CAKAJN010000056.1, forward strand.
CCTACTTTTGGTGACTTAGATGACTTGGAATTCTTGCGCGTTGAGGGTTACGAGGCTTTAATAAGTGCGATTACGCCCAAATTAGGGAAAACCGGCACTTTTTTGGTCTTCGGAAATGGATAAAAGTTCTTCGTGATGGTCCCAGGAGCAATTAGATGGGTCACAACCCTATTTTTGCAACTTTGAAAATTTTAGTGGGTAAGAGTTATGCCCCTTGATTAAGCGATTTCATCAAATATTGGGAAAACCGTCGCTTTTTTGGAATTTTTGGACCAACTTATGTCGTTCGAAATGATCTCAGCTACATTTTGATATGCCACAACCCTACTTTTGGTGACTTAGATGACTTGGAATTCTTGCGCGTTGAGGGTTACGAGGCTTTAATAAGTGCGATTACGCCCAAATTAGGGAAAACCGGCACTTTTTTGGTCTTCGGAAATGGATAAAAGTTCTTCGTGATGGTCCCAGGAGCAATTAGATGGGTCACAACCCTATTTTTGCAACTTTGAAAATTTTAGTGGGTAAGAGTTATGCCCCTTGATTAAGCGATTTCATCAAATATTGGGAAAACCGTCGCTTTTTTGGAATTTTTGGACCAACTTATGTCGTTCGAAATGATCTCAGCTACATTTTGATATGCCACAACCCTACTTTTGGTGACTGAGATGACTTGGAATTCTTGCGCGTTGAGGGTTACGAGGCTTTAATAAGTGCGATTACGCCCAAATTAGGGAAAACCGGCACTTTTTTGGTCTTCGGAAATGGATAAAAGTTCTTCGTGATGGTCCCAGGAGCAATTAGATGGGTCACAACCCTATTTTTGCAACTTTGAAAATTTTAGTGGGTAAGAGTTATGCCCCTTGATTAAGCGATTTCATCAAATATTGGGAAAACCGTCGCTTTTTTGGAATTTTTGGACCAACTTATGTCGTTCGAAATGATCTCAGCTACATTTTGATATGCCACAACCCTACTTTTGGTGACTTAGATGACTTGGAATTCTTGCGCGTTGAGGGTTACGAGGCTTTAATAAGTGCGATTACGCCCAAATTAGGGAAAACCGGCACTTTTTTGGTCTTCGGAAATGGATAAAAGTTCTTCGTGATGGTCCCAGGAGCAATTAGATGGGTCACAACCCTATTTTTGCAACTTTGAAAATTTTAGTGGGTAAGAGTTATGCCCCTTGATTAAGCGATTTCATCAAATATTGGGAAAACCGTCGCTTTTTTGGAATTTTTGGACCAACTTATGTCGTTCGAAATGATCTCAGCTACATTTTGATATGCCACAACCCTACTTTTGGTGACTTAGATGACTTGGAATTCTTGCGCGTTGAGGGTTACGAGGCTTTAATAAGTGCGATTACGCCCAAATTAGGGAAAACCGGCACTTTTTTGGTCTTCGGAAATGGATAAAAGTTCTTCGTGATGGTCCCAGGAGCAATTAGATGGGTCACAACCCTATTTTTGCAACTTTGAAAATTTTAGTGGGTAAGAGTTATGCCCCTTGATTAAGCGATTTCATCAAATATTGGGAAAACCGTCGCTTTTTTGGAATTTTTGGACCAACTTATGTCGTTCGAAATGATCTCAGCTACATTTTGATATGCCACAACCCTACTTTTGGTGACTTAGATGACTTGGAATTCTTGCGCGTTGAGGGTTACGAGGCTTTAATAAGTGCGATTACGCCCAAATTAGGGAAAACCGGCACTTTTTTGGTCTTCGGAAATGGATAAAAGTTCTTCGTGATGGTCCCAGGAGCAATTAGATGGGTCACAACCCTATTTTTGCAACTTTGAAAATTTTAGTGGGTAAGAGTTATGCCCCTTGATTAAGCGATTTCATCAAATATTGGGAAAACCGTCGCTTTTTTGGAATTTTTGGACCAACTTATGTCGTTCGAAATGATCTCAGCTACATTTTGATATGCCACAACCCTACTTTTGGTGACTTAGATGACTTGGAATTCTTGCGCGTTGAGGGTTACGAGGCTTTAATAAGTGCGATTACGCCCAAATTAGGGAAAACCGGCACTTTTTTGGTCTTCGGAAATGGATAAAAGTTCTTCGTGATGGTCCCAGGAGCAATTAGATGGGTCACAACCCTATTTTTGCAACTTTGAAAATTTTAGTGGGTAAGAGTTATGCCCCTTGATTAAGCGATTTCATCAAATATTGGGAAAACCGTCGCTTTTTTGGAATTTTTGGACCAACTTATGTCGTTCGAAATGATCTCAGCTACATTTTGATATGCCACAACCCTACTTTTGGTGACTTAGATGACTTGGAATTCTTGCGCGTTGAGGGTTACGAGGCTTTAATAAGTGCGATTACGCCCAAATTAGGGAAAACCGGCACTTTTTTGGTCTTCGGAAATGGATAAAAGTTCTTCGTGATGGTCCCAGGAGCAATTAGATGGGTCACAACCCTATTTTTGCAACTTTGAAAATTTTAGTGGGTAAGAGTTATGCCCCTTGATTAAGCGATTTCATCAAATATTGGGAAAACCGTCGCTTTTTTGGAATTTTTGGACCAACTTATGTCGTTCGAAATGATCTCAGCTACATTTTGATATGCCACAACCCTACTTTTGGTGACTTAGATGACTTGGAATTCTTGCGCGTTGAGGGTTACGAGGCTTTAATAAGTGCGATTACGCCCAAATTAGGGAAAACCGGCACTTTTTTGGTCTTCGGAAATGGATAAAAGTTCTTCGTGATGGTCCCAGGAGCAATTAGATGGGTCACAACCCTATTTTTGCAACTTTGAAAATTTTAGTGGGTAAGAGTTATGCCCCTTGATTAAGCGATTTCATCAAATATTGGGAAAACCGTCGCTTTTTTGGAATTTTTGGACCAACTTATGTCGTTCGAAATGATCTCAGCTACATTTTGATATGCCACAACCCTACTTTTGGTGACTTAGATGACTTGGAATTCTTGCGCGTTGAGGGTTACGAGGCTTTAATAAGTGCGATTACGCCCAAATTAGGGAAAACCGGCACTTTTTTGGTCTTCGGAAATGGATAAAAGTTCTTCGTGATGGTCCCAGGAGCAATTAGATGGGTCACAACCCTATTTTTGCAACTTTGAAAATTTTAGTGGGTAAGAGTTATGCCCCTTGATTAAGCGATTTCATCAAATATTGGGAAAACCGTCGCTTTTTTGGAATTTTTGGACCAACTTATGTCGTTCGAAATGATCTCAGCTACATTTTGATATGCCACAACCCTACTTTTGGTGACTTAGATGACTTGGAATTCTTGCGCGTTGAGGGTTACGAGGCTTTAATAAGTGCGATTACGCCCAAATTAGGGAAAACCGGCACTTTTTTGGTCTTCGGAAATGGATAAAAGTTCTTCGTGATGGTCCCAGGAGCAATTAGATGGGTCACAACCCTATTTTTGCAACTTTGAAAATTTTAGTGGGTAAGAGTTATGCCCCTTGATTAAGCGATTTCATCAAATATTGGGAAAACCGTCGCTTTTTTGGAATTTTTGGACCAACTTATGTCGTTCGAAATGATCTCAGCTACATTTTGATATGCCACAACCCTACTTTTGGTGACTTAGATGACTTGGAATTCTTGCGCGTTGAGGGTTACGAGGCTTTAATAAGTGCGATTACGCCCAAATTAGGGAAAACCGGCACTTTTTTGGTCTTCGGAAATGGATAAAAGTTCTTCGTGATGGTCCCAGGAGCAATTAGATGGGTCACAACCCTATTTTTGCAACTTTGAAAATTTTAGTGGGTAAGAGTTATGCCCCTTGATTAAGCGATTTCATCAAATATTGGGAAAACCGTCGCTTTTTGGGAATTTTTGGACCAACTTATGTCGTTCGAAATGATCTCAGCTACATTTTGATATGCCACAACCCTACTTTTGGTGACTTAGATGACTTGGAATTCTTGCGCGTTGAGGGTTACGAGGCTTTAATAAGTGCGATTACGCCCAAATTAGGGAAAACCGGCACTTTTTTGGTCTTCGGAAATGGATAAAAGTTCTTCGTGATGGTCCCAGGAGCAATTAGATGGGTCACAACCCTATTTTTGCAACTTTGAAAATTTTAGTGGGTAAGAGTTATGCCCCTTGATTAAGCGATTTCATCAAATATTGGGAAAACCGTCGCTTTTTTGGAATTTTTGGACCAACTTATGTCGTTCGAAATGATCTCAGCTACATTTTGATATGCCACAACCCTACTTTTGGTGACTTAGATGACTTGGAATTCTTGCGCGTTGAGGGTTACGAGGCTTTAATAAGTGCGATTACGCCCAAATTAGGGAAAACCGGCACTTTTTTGGTCTTCGGAAATGGATAAAAGTTCTTCGTGATGGTCCCAGGAGCAATTAGATGGGTCACAACCCTATTTTTGCAACTTTGAAAATTTTAGTGGGTAAGAGTTATGCCCCTTGATTAAGCGATTTCATCAAATATTGGGAAAACCGTCGCTTTTTTGGAATTTTTGGACCAACTTATGTCGTTCGAAATGATCTCAGCTACATTTTGATATGCCACAACCCTACTTTTGGTGACTTAGATGACTTGGAATTCTTGCGCGTTGAGGGTTACGAGGCTTTAATAAGTGCGATTACGCCCAAATTAGGGAAAACCGGCACTTTTTTGGTCTTCGGAAATGGATAAAAGTTCTTCGTGATGGTCCCAGGAGCAATTAGATGGGTCACAACCCTATTTTTGCAACTTTGAAAATTTTAGTGGGTAAGAGTTATGCCCCTTGATTAAGCGATTTCATCAAATATTGGGAAAACCGTCGCTTTTTTGGAATTTTTGGACCAACTTATGTCGTTCGAAATGATCTCAGCTACATTTTGATATGCCACAACCCTACTTTTGGTGACTTAGATGACTTGGAATTCTTGCGCGTTGAGGGTTACGAGGCTTTAATAAGTGCGATTACGCCCAAATTAGGGAAAACCGGCACTTTTTTGGTCTTCGGAAATGGATAAAAGTTCTTCGTGATGGTCCCAGGAGCAATTAGATGGGTCACAACCCTATTTTTGCAACTTTGAAAATTTTAGTGGGTAAGAGTTATGCCCCTTGATTAAGCGATTTCATCAAATATTGGGAAAACCGTCGCTTTTTTGGAATTTTTGGACCAACTTATGTCGTTCGAAATGATCTCAGCTACATTTTGATATGCCACAACCCTACTTTTGGTGACTTAGATGACTTGGAATTCTTGCGCGTTGAGGGTTGCGAGGCTTTAATAAGTGCGATTACGCCCAAATTAGGGAAAACCGGCACTTTTTTGGTCTTCGGAAATGGATAAAAGTTCTTTGTGATGGTCCCAGGAGCAATTAGATGGGTCACAACCCTATTTTTGCAACTTTGAAAATTTTAGTGGGTAAGAGTTATGCCCCTTGATTAAGCGATTTCATCAAATATTGGGAAAACCGTCGCTTTTTTGGAATTTTTGGACCAACTTATGTCGTTCGAAATGATCTCAGCTACATTTTGATATGCCACAACCCTACTTTTGGTGACTTAGATGACTTGGAATTCTTGCGCGTTGAGGGTTACGAGGCTTTAATAAGTGCGATTACGCCCAAATTAGGGAAAACCGGCACTTTTTTGGTCTTCGGAAATGGATAAAAGTTCTTCGTGATGGTCCCAGGAGCAATTAGATGGGTCACAACCCTATTTTTGCAACTTTGAAAATGTTAGTGGGTAAGAGTTATGCCCCTTGATTAAGCGATTTCATCAAATATTGGGAAAACCGTCGCTTTTTTGGAATTTTTGGACCAACTTATGTCGTTCGAAATGATCTCAGCTACATTTTGATATGCCACAACCCTACTTTTGGTGACTTAGATGACTTGGAATTCTTGCGCGTTGAGGGTTACGAGGCTTTAATAAGTGCGATTACGCCCAAATTAGGGAAAACCGGCACTTTTTTGGTCTTCGGAAATGGATAAAAGTTCTTCGTGATGGTCCCAGGAGCAATTAGATGGGTCACAACCCTATTTTTGCAACTTTGAAAATTTTAGTGGGTAAGAGTTATGCCCCTTGATTAAGCGATTTCATCAAATATTGGGAAAACCGTCGCTTTTTTGGAATTTTTGGACCAACTTATGTCGTTCGAAATGATCTCAGCTACATTTTGATATGCCACAACCCTACTTTTGGTGACTTAGATGACTTGGAATTCTTGCGCGTTGAGGGTTACGAGGCTTTAATAAGTGCGATTACGCCCAAATTAGGGAAAACCGGCACTTTTTTGGTCTTCGGAAATGGATAAAAGTTCTTCGTGATGGTCCCAGGAGCAATTAGATGGGTCACAACCCTATTTTTGCAACTTTGAAAATTTTAGTGGGTAAGAGTTATGCCCCTTGATTAAGCGATTTCATCAAATATTGGGAAAACCGTCGCTTTTTTGGAATTTTTGGACCAACTTATGTCGTTCGAAATGATCTCAGCTACATTTTGATATGCCACAACCCTACTTTTGGTGACTTAGATGACTTGGAATTCTTGCGCGTTGAGGGTTACGAGGCTTTAATAAGTGCGATTACGCCCAAATTAGGGAAAACCGGCACTTTTTTGGTCTTCGGAAATGGATAAAAGTTCTTCGTGATGGTCCCAGGAGCAATTAGATGGGTCACAACCCTATTTTTGCAACTTTGAAAATTTTAGTGGGTAAGAGTTATGCCCCTTGATTAAGCGATTTCATCAAATATTGGGAAAACCGTCGCTTTTTTGGAATTTTTGGACCAACTTATGTCGTTCGAAATGATCTCAGCTACATTTTGATATGCCACAACCCTACTTTTGGTGACTTAGATGACTTGGAATTCTTGCGCGTTGAGGGTTACGAGGCTTTAATAAGTGCGATTACGCCCAAATTAGGGAAAACCGGCACTTTTTTGGTCTTCGGAAATGGATAAAAGTTCTTCGTGATGGTCCCAGGAGCAATTAGATGGGTCACAACCCTATTTTTGCAACTTTGAAAATTTTAGTGGGTAAGAGTTATGCCCCTTGATTAAGCGATTTCATCAAATATTGGGAAATCCGTCGCTTTTTTGGAATTTTTGGACCAACTTATGTCGTTCGAAATGATCTCAGCTACATTTTGATATGCCACAACCCTACTTTTGGTGACTTAGATGACTTGGAATTCTTGCGCGTTGAGGGTTACGAGGCTTTAATAAGTGCGATTACGCCCAAATTAGGGAAAACCGGCACTTTTTTGGTCTTCGGAAATGGATAAAAGTTCTTCGTGATGGTCCCAGGAGCAATTAGATGGGTCACAACCCTATTTTTGCAACTTTGAAAATTTTAGTGGGTAAGAGTTATGCCCCTTGATTAAGCGATTTCATCAAATATTGGGAAAACCGTCGCTTTTTTGGAATTTTTGGACCAACTTATGTCGTTCGAAATGATCTCAGCTACATTTTGATATGCCACAACCCTACTTTTGGTGACTTAGATGACTTGGAATTCTTGCGCGTTGAGGGTTACGAGGCTTTAATAAGTGCGATTACGCCCAAATTAGGGAAAACCGGCACTTTTTTGGTCTTCGGAAATGGATAAAAGTTCTTCGTGATGGTCCCAGGAGCAATTAGATGGGTCACAACCCTATTTTTGCAACTTTGAAAATTTTAGTGGGTAAGAGTTATGCCCCTTGATTAAGCGATTTCATCAAATATTGGGAAAACCGTCGCTTTTTTGGAATTTTTGGACCAACTTATGTCGTTCGAAATGATCTCAGCTACATTTTGATATGCCACAACCCTACTTTTGGTGACTTAGATGACTTGGAATTCTTGCGCGTTGAGGGTTACGAGGCTTTAATAAGTGCGATTACGCCCAAATTAGGGAAAACCGGCACTTTTTTGGTCTTCGGAAATGGATAAAAGTTCTTCGTGATGGTCCCAGGAGCAATTAGATGGGTCACAACCCTATTTTTGCAACTTTGAAAATTTTAGTGGGTAAGAGTTATGCCCCTTGATTAAGCGATTTCATCAAATATTGGGAAAACCGTCGCTTTTTTGGAATTTTTGGACCAACTTATGTCGTTCGAAATGATCTCAGCTACATTTTGATATGCCACAACCCTACTTTTGGTGACTTAGATGACTTGGAATTCTTGCGCGTTGAGGGTTACGAGGCTTTAATAAGTGCGATTACGCCCAAATTAGGGAAAACCGGCACTTTTTTGGTCTTCGGAAATGGATAAAAGTTCTTCGTGATGGTCCCAGGAGCAATTAGATGGGTCACAACCCTATTTTTGCAACTTTGAAAATTTTAGTGGGTAAGAGTTATGCCCCTTGATTAAGCGATTTCATCAAATATTGGGAAAACCGTCGCTTTTTTGGAATTTTTGGACCAACTTATGTCGTTCGAAATGATCTCAGCTACATTTTGATATGCCACAACCCTACTTTTGGTGTTCGGAAATGGATAAAAGTTCTTCGTGATGGTCCCAGGAGCAATTAGATGGGTCACAACCCTATTTTTGCAACTTTGAAAATTTTAGTGGGTAAGAGTTATGCCCCTTGATTAAGCGATTTCATCAAATATTTGGAAAACCGTCGCTTTTTTGGAATTTTTGGACCAACTTATGTCGTTCGAAATGATCTCAGCTACATTTTGATATGCCACAACCCTACTTTTGGTGACTTAGATGACTTGGAATTCTTGCGCGTTGAGGGTTACGAGGCTTTAATAAGTGCGATTACGCCCAAATTAGGGAAAACCGGCACTTTTTTGGTCTTCGGAAATGGATAAAAGTTCTTCGTGATGGTCCCAGGAGCAATTAGATGGGTCACAACCCTATTTTTGCAACTTTGAAAATTTTAGTGGGTAAGAGTTATGCCCCTTGATTAAGCGATTTCATCAAATATTGGGAAAACCGTCGCTTTTTTGGAATTTTTGGACCAACTTATGTCGTTCGAAATGATCTCAGCTACATTTTGATATGCCACAACCCTACTTTTGGTGACTTAGATGACTTGGAATTCTTGCGCGTTGAGGGTTACGAGGCTTTAATAAGTGCGATTACGCCCAAATTAGGGAAAACCGGCACTTTTTTGGTCTTCGGAAATGGATAAAAGTTCTTCGTGATGGTCCCAGGAGCAATTAGATGGGTCACAACCCTATTTTTGCAACTTTGAAAATTTTAGTGGGTAAGAGTTATGCCCCTTGATTAAGCGATTTCATCAAATATTGGGAAAACCGTCGCTTTTTTGGAATTTTTGGACCAACTTATGTCGTTCGAAATGATCTCAGCTACATTTTGATATGCCACAACCCTACTTTTGGTGACTTAGATGACTTGGAATTCTTGCGCGTTGAGGGTTACGAGGCTTTAATAAGTGCGATTACGCCCAAATTAGGGAAAACCGGCACTTTTTTGATCTTCGGAAATGGATAAAAGTTCTTCGTGATGGTCCCAGGAGCAATTAGATGGGTCACAACCCTATTTTTGCAACTTTGAAAATTTTAGTGGGTAAGAGTTATGCCCCTTGATTAAGCGATTTCATCAAATATTGGGAAAACCGTCGCTTTTTTGGAATTTTTGGACCAACTTATGTCGTTCGAAATGATCTCAGCTACATTTTGATATGCCACAACCCTACTTTTGGTGACTTAGATGACTTGGAATTCTTGCGCGTTGAGGGTTACGAGGCTTTAATAAGTGCGATTACGCCCAAATTAGGGAAAACCAGCACTTTTTTGGTCTTCGGAAATGGATAAAAGTTCTTCGTGATGGTCCCAGGAGCAATTAGATGGGTCACAACCCTATTTTTGCAACTTTGAAAATTTTAGTGGGTAAGAGTTATGCCCCTTGATTAAGCGATTTCATCAAATATTGGGAAAAGCGTCGCTTTTTTTGGAATTTTTGGACCAACTTATGTCGTTCGAAATGATCTCAGCTACATTTTGATATGCCACAACCCTACTTTTGGTGACTTAGATGACTTGGAATTCTTGCGCGTTGAGGGTTACGAGGCTTTAATAAGTGCGATTACGCCCAAATTAGGGAAAACCGGCACTTTTTTGGTCTTCGGAAATGGATAAAAGTTCTTCGTGATGGTCCCAGGAGCAATTAGATGGGTCACAACCCTATTTTTGCAACTTTGAAAATTTTAGTGGGTAAGAGTTATGCCCCTTGATTAAGCGATTTCATCAAATATTGGGAAAACCGTCGCTTTTTTGGAATTTTTGGACCAACTTATGTCGTTTGAAATGATCTCAGCTACATTTTGATATGCCACAACCCTACTTTTGGTGACTTAGATGACTTGGAATTCTTGCGCGTTGAGGGTTACGAGGCTTTAATAAGTGCGATTACGCCCAAATTAGGGAAAACCGGCACTTTTTTGGTCTTCGGAAATGGATAAAAGTTCTTCGTGATGGTCCCAGGAGCAATTAGATGGGTCACAACCCTATTTTTGCAACTTTGAAAATTTTAGTGGGTAAGAGTTATGCCCCTTGATTAAGCGATTTCATCAAATATTGGGAAAACCGTCGCTTTTTTGGAATTTTTGGACCAACTTATGTCGTTCGAAATGATCTCAGCTACATTTTGATATGCCACAACCCTACTTTTGGTGACTTAGATGACTTGGAATTCTTGCGCGTTGAGGGTTATGAGGCTTTAATAAGTGCGATTACGCCCAAATTAGGGAAAACCGGCACTTTTTTGGTCTTCGGAAATGGATAAAAGTTCTTCGTGATGGTCCCAGGAGCAATTAGATGGGTCACAACCCTATTTTTGCAACTTTGAAAATTTTAGTGGGTAAGAGTTATGCCCCTTGATTAAGCGATTTCATCAAATATTGGGAAAACCGTCGCTTTTTTGGAATTTTTGGACCAACTTATGTCGTTCGAAATGATCTCAGCTACATTTTGATATGCCACAACCCTACTTTTGGTGACTTAGATGACTTGGAATTCTTGCGCGTTGAGGGTTACGAGGCTTTAATAAGTGCGATTACGCCCAAATTAGGGAAAACCGGCACTTTTTTGGTCTTCGGAAATGGATAAAAGTTCTTCGTGATGGTCCCAGGAGCAATTAGATGGGTCACAACCCTATTTTTGCAACTTTGAAAATTTTAGTGGGTAAGAGTTATGCCCCTTGATTAAGCGATTTCATCAAATATTTGGAAAACCGTCGCTTTTTTGGAATTTTTGGACCAACTTATGTCGTTCGAAATGATCTCAGCTACATTTTGATATGCCACAACCCTACTTTTGGTGACTTAGATGACTTGGAATTCTTGCGCGTTGAGGGTTACGAGGCTTTAATAAGTGCGATTACGCCCAAATTAGGGAAAACCGGCACTTTTTTGGTCTTCGGAAATGGATAAAAGTTCTTCGTGATGGTCCCAGGAGCAATTAGATGGGTCACAACCCTATTTTTGCAACTTTGAAAATTTTAGTGGGTAAGAGTTATGCCCCTTGATTAAGCGATTTCATCAAATATTGGGAAAACCGTCGCTTTTTTGGAATTTTTGGACCAACTTATGTCGTTCGAAATGATCTCAGCTACATTTTGATATGCCACAACCCTACTTTTGGTGACTTAGATGACTTGGAATTCTTGCGCGTTGAGGGTTACGAGGCTTTAATAAGTGCGATTACGCCCAAATTAGGGAAAACCGGCACTTTTTTGGTCTTCGGAAATGGATAAAAGTTCTTCGTGATGGTCCCAGGAGCAATTAGATGGGTCACAACCCTATTTTTGCAACTTTGAAAATTTTAGTGGGTAAGAGTTATGCCCCTTGATTAAGCGATTTCATCAAATATTGGGAAAACCGTCGCTTTTTTGGAATTTTTGGACCAACTTATGTCGTTTGAAATGATCTCAGCTACATTTTGATATGCCACAACCCTACTTTTGGTGACTTAGATGACTTGGAATTCTTGCGCGTTGAGGGTTACGAGGCTTTAATAAGTGCGATTACGCCCAAATTAGGGAAAACCGGCACTTTTTTGGTCTTCGGAAATGGATAAAAGTTCTTCGTGATGGTCCCAGGAGCAATTAGATGGGTCACAACCCTATTTTTGCAACTTTGAAAATTTTAGTGGGTAAGAGTTATGCCCCTTGATTAAGCGATTTCATCAAATATTGGGAAAACCGTCGCTTTTTTGGAATTTTTGGACCAACTTATGTCGTTCGAAATGATCTCAGCTACATTTTGATATGCCACAACCCTACTTTTGGTGACTTAGATGACTTGGAATTCTTGCGCGTTGAGGGTTATGAGGCTTTAATAAGTGCGATTACGCCCAAATTAGGGAAAACCGGCACTTTTTTGGTCTTCGGAAATGGATAAAAGTTCTTCGTGATGGTCCCAGGAGCAATTAGATGGGTCACAACCCTATTTTTGCAACTTTGAAAATTTTAGTGGGTAAGAGTTATGCCCCTTGATTAAGCGATTTCATCAAATATTTGGAAAACCGTCGCTTTTTTGGAATTTTTGGACCAACTTATGTCGTTCGAAATGATCTCAGCTACATTTTGATATGCCACAACCCTACTTTTGGTGACTTAGATGACTTGGAATTCTTGCGCGTTGAGGGTTACGAGGCTTTAATAAGTGCGATTACGCCCAAATTAGGGAAAACCGGCACTTTTTTGGTCTTCGGAAATGGATAAAAGTTCTTCGTGATGGTCCCAGGAGCAATTAGATGGGTCACAACCCTATTTTTGCAACTTTGAAAATTTTAGTGGGTAAGAGTTATGCCCCTTGATTAAGCGATTTCATCAAATATTGGGAAAACCGTCGCTTTTTTGGAATTTTTGGACCAACTTATGTCGTTCGAAATGATCTCAGCTACATTTTGATATGCCACAACCCTACTTTTGGTGACTTAGATGACTTGGAATTCTTGCGCGTTGAGGGTTACGAGGCTTTAATAAGTGCGATTACGCCCAAATTAGGGAAAACCGGCACTTTTTTGGTCTTCGGAAATGGATAAAAGTTCTTCGTGATGGTCCCAGGAGCAATTAGATGGGTCACAACCCTATTTTTGCAACTTTGAAAATTTTAGTGGGTAAGAGTTATGCCCCTTGATTAAGCGATTTCATCAAATATTGGGAAAACCGTCGCTTTTTTGGAATTTTTGGACCAACTTATGTCGTTCGAAATGATCTCAGCTACATTTTGATATGCCACAACCCTACTTTTGGTGACTTAGATGACTTGGAATTCTTGCGCGTTGAGGGTTACGAGGCTTTAATAAGTGCGATTACGCCCAAATTAGGGAAAACCGGCACTTTTTTTATCTTCGGAAATGGATAAAAGTTCTTCGTGATGGTCCCAGGAGCAATTAGATGGGTCACAACCCTATTTTTGCAACTTTGAAAATTTTAGTGGGTAAGAGTTATGCCCCTTGATTAAGCGATTTCATCAAATATTGGGAAAACCGTCGCTTTTTTGGAATTTTTGGACCAACTTATGTCGTTCGAAATGATCTCAGCTACATTTTGATATGCCACAACCCTACTTTTGGTGACTTAGATGACTTGGAATTCTTGCGCGTTGAGGGTTACGAGGCTTTAATAAGTGCGATTACGCCCAAATTAGGGAAAACCAGCACTTTTTTGGTCTTCGGAAATGGATAAAAGTTCTTCGTGATGGTAGGAGCAATTAGATGGGTCACAACCCTATTTTTGCAACTTTGAAAATTTTAGTGGGTAAGAGTTATGCCCTTGATTAAGCGATTTCATCAAATATTGGGAAAAGCGTCGCTTTTTTGGAATTTTTGGACCAACTTATGTCGTTCGAAATGATCTCAGCTACATTTTGATATGCCACAACCCTACTTTTGGTGACTTAGATGACTTGGAATTCTTGCGCGTTGAGGGTTACGAGGCTTTAATAAGTGCGATTACGCCCAAATTAGGGAAAACCGGCACTTTTTTGGTCTTCGGAAATGGATAAAAGTTCTTCGTGATGGTCCCAGGAGCAATTAGATGGGTCACAACCCTATTTTTGCAACTTTGAAAATTTTAGTGGGTAAGAGTTATGCCCCTTGATTAAGCGATTTCATCAAATATTGGGAAAACCGTCGCTTTTTTGGAATTTTTGGACCAACTTATGTCGTTTGAAATGATCTCAGCTACATTTTGATATGCCACAACCCTACTTTTGGTGACTTAGATGACTTGGAATTCTTGCGCGTTTGAGGGTTACGAGGCTTTAATAAGTGCGATTACGCCCAAATTAGGGAAAACCGGCACTTTTTTGGTCTTCGGAAATGGATAAAAGTTCTTCGTGATGGTCCCAGGAGCAATTAGATGGGTCACAACCCTATTTTTGCAACTTTGAAAATTTTAGTGGGTAAGAGTTATGCCCCTTGATTAAGCGATTTCATCAAATATTGGGAAAACCGTCGCTTTTTTTGGAATTTTTGGACCAACTTATGTCGTTCGAAATGATCTCAGCTACATTTTGATATGCCACAACCCTACTTTTGGTGACTTAGATGACTTGGAATTCTTGCGCATTGAGGGTTTACGAGGCTTTAATAAGTGCGATTACGCCCAAATTAGGGAAAACCGGCACTTTTTTGGTCTTCGGAAATGGATAAAAGTTCTTCGTGATGGTCCCAGGAGCAATTAGATGGGTCACAACCCTATTTTTGCAACTTTGAAAATTTTAGTGGGTAAGAGTTATGCCCCTTGATTAAGCGATTTCATCAAATATTGGGAAAACCGTCGCTTTTTTGGAATTTTTGGACCAACTTATGTCGTTCGAAATGATCTCAGCTACATTTTGATATGCCACAACCCTACTTTTGGTGACTTAGATGACTTGGAATTCTTGCGCGTTGAGGGTTACGAGGCTTTAATAAGTGCGATTACGCCCAAATTAGGGAAAACCAGCACTTTTTTGGTCTTCGGAAAATGGATAAAAGTTCTTCGTGATGGTCCCAGGAGCAATTAGATGGGTCACAACCCTATTTTTTGCAACTTTGAAAATTTTAGTGGGTAAGAGTTATGCCCCTTGATTAAGCGATTTCATCAAATATTGGGAAAAGCGTCGCTTTTTTGGAATTTTTGGACAACTTATGTCGTTCGAAATGATCTCAGCTACATTTTGATATGCCACAACCCTACTTTTGGTGACTTAGATGACTTGGAATTCTTGCGCGTTGAGGGTTACGAGGCTTTAATAAGTGCGATTACGCCCAAATTAGGGAAAAACCGGCACTTTTTTGGTCTTCGGAAAATGGATAAAAGTTCTTCGTGATGGTCCCAGGAGCAATTAGATGGGTCACAACCCTATTTTTGCAACTTTGAAAATTTTAGTGGGTAAGAGTTATGCCCCTTGATTAAGCGATTTCATCAAATATTGGGAAAACCGTCGCTTTTTTGGAATTTTTGGACCAACTTATGTCGTTTGAAATGATCTCAGCTACATTTTGATATGCCACAACCCTACTTTTGGTGACTTAGATGACTTGGAATTCTTGCGCGTTGAGGGTTACGAGGCTTTAATAAGTGCGATTACGCCCAAATTAGGGAAAACCGGCACTTTTTTGGTCTTCGGAAATGGATAAAAGTTCTTCGTGATGGTCCCAGGAGCAATTAGATGGGTCACAACCCTATTTTTGCAACTTTGAAAATTTTAGTGGGTAAGAGTTATGCCCCTTGATTAAGCGATTTCATCAAATATTGGGAAAACCGTCGCTTTTTTGGAATTTTTGGACCAACTTATGTCGTTCGAAATGATCTCAGCTACATTTTGATATGCCACAACCCTACTTTTGGTGACTTAGATGACTTGGAATTCTTGCGCGTTGAGGGTTATGAGGCTTTAATAAGTGCGATTACGCCCAAATTAGGGAAAACCGGCACTTTTTTGGTCTTCGGAAATGGATAAAAGTTCTTCGTGATGGTCCCAGGAGCAATTAGATGGGTCACAACCCTATTTTTGCAACTTTGAAAATTTTAGTGGGTAAGAGTTATGCCCCTTGATTAAGCGATTTCATCAAATATTTGGAAAACCGTCGCTTTTTTGGAATTTTTGGACCAACTTATGTCGTTCGAAATGATCTCAGCTACATTTTGATATGCCACAACCCTACTTTTGGTGACTTAGATGACTTGGAATTCTTGCGCGTTGAGGGTTACGAGGCTTTAATAAGTGCGATTACGCCCAAATTAGGGAAAACCGGCACTTTTTTGGTCTTCGGAAATGGATAAAAGTTCTTCGTGATGGTCCCAGGAGCAATTAGATGGGTCACAACCCTATTTTTGCAACTTTGAAAATTTTAGTGGGTAAGAGTTATGCCCCTTGATTAAGCGATTTCATCAAATATTGGGAAAACCGTCGCTTTTTTGGAATTTTTGGACCAACTTATGTCGTTCGAAATGATCTCAGCTACATTTTGATATGCCACAACCCTACTTTTGGTGACTTAGATGACTTGGAATTCTTGCGCATTGAGGGTTACGAGGCTTTAATAAGTGCGATTACGCCCAAATTAGGGAAAACCGGCACTTTTTTGGTCTTCGGAAATGGATAAAAGTTCTTCGTGATGGTCCCAGGAGCAATTAGATGGGTCACAACCCTATTTTTGTAACTTTGAAAATTTTAGTGGGTAAGAGTTATGCCCCTTGATTAAGCGATTTCATCAAATATTGGGAAAACCGTCGCTTTTTTGGAATTTTTGGACCAACTTATGTCGTTCGAAATGATCTCAGCTACATTTTGATATGCCACAACCCTACTTTTGGTGACTTAGATGACTTGGAATTCTTGCGCGTTGAGGGTTACGAGGCTTTAATAAGTGCGATTACGCCCAAATTAGGGAAAACCGGCACTTTTTTGGTCTTCGGAAATGGATAAAAGTTCTTCGTGATGGTCCCAGGAGCAATTAGATGGGTCACAACCCTATTTTTGCAACTTTGAAAATTTTAGTGGGTAAGAGTTATGCCCCTTGATTAAGCGATTTCATCAAATATTGGGAAAACCGTCGCTTTTTTGGAATTTTTGGACCAACTTATGTCGTTCGAAATGATCTCAGCTACATTTTGATATGCCACAACCCTACTTTTGGTGACTTAGATGACTTGGAATTCTTGCGCGTTGAGGGTTACGAGGCTTTAATAAGTGCGATTACGCCCAAATTAGGGAAAACCGGCACTTTTTTGGTCTTCGGAAATGGATAAAAGTTCTTCGTGATGGTCCCAGGAGCAATTAGATGGGTCACAACCCTATTTTTGCAACTTTGAAAATTTTAGTGGGTAAGAGTTATGCCCCTTGATTAAGCGATTTCATCAAATATTGGGAAAACCGTCGCTTTTTTGGAATTTTTGGACCAACTTATGTCGTTCGAAATGATCTCAGCTACATTTTGATATGCCACAACCCTACTTTTGGTGACTTAGATGACTTGGAATTCTTGCGCGTTGAGGGTTACGAGGCTTTAATAAGTGCGATTACGCCCAAATTAGGGAAAACCGGCACTTTTTTGGTCTTCGGAAATGGATAAAAGTTCTTCGTGATGGTCCCAGGAGCAATTAGATGGGTCACAACCCTATTTTTGCAACTTTGAAAATTTTAGTGGGTAAGAGTTATGCCCCTTGATTAAGCGATTTCATCAAATATTGGGAAAACCGTCGCTTTTTTGGAATTTTTGGACCAACTTATGTCGTTCGAAATGATCTCAGCTACATTTTGATATGCCACAACCCTACTTTTGGTGACTTAGATGACTTGGAATTCTTGCACGTTGAGGGTTACGAGGCTTTAATAAGTGCGATTACGCCCAAATTAGGGAAAACCGGCACTTTTTTGGTCTTCGGAAATGGATAAAAGTTCTTCGTGATGGTCCCAGGAGCAATTAGATGGGTCACAACCCTATTTTTGCAACTTTGAAAATTTTAGTGGGTAAGAGTTATGCCCCTTGATTAAGCGATTTCATCAAATATTGGGAAAACCGTCGCTTTTTTGGAATTTTTGGACCAACTTATGTCGTTCGAAATGATCTCAGCTACATTTTGATATGCCACAACCCTACTTTTGGTGACTTAGATGACTTGGAATTCTTGCGCGTTGAGGGTTACGAGGCTTTAATCAGTGCGATTACGCCCAAATTAGGGAAAACCGGCACTTTTTTGGTCTTCGGAAATGGATAAAAGTTCTTCGTAATGGTCCCAGGAGCAATTAGATGGGTCACAACCCTATTTTTGCAACTTTGAAAATTTTAGTGGGTAAGAGTTATGCCCCTTGATTAAGCGATTTCATCAAATATTGGGAAAACCGTCGCTTTTTTGGAATTTTTGGACCAACTTATGTCGTTCGAAATGATCTCAGCTACATTTTGATATGCCACAACCCTACTTTTGGTGACTTAGATGACTTGGAATTCTTGCGCGTTGAGGGTTACGAGGCTTAGATAAGTGCGATTACGCCCAAATTAGGGAAAACCGGCACTTTTTTGGTCTTCGGAAATGGATAAAAGTTCTTCGTGATGGTCCCAGGAGCAATTAGATGGGTCACAACCCTATTTTTGCAACTTTGAAAATTTTAGTGGGTAAGAGTTATGCCCCTTGATTAAGCGATTTCATCAAATATTGGGAAAACCGTCGCTTTTTTGGAATTTTTGGACCAACTTATGTCGTTCGAAATGATCTCAGCTACATTTTGATATGCCACAACCCTACTTTTGGTGACTTAGATGACTTGGAATTCTTGCGCGTTGAGGGTTACGAGGCTTTAATAAGTGCGATTACGCCCAAATTAGGGAAAACCGGCACTTTTTTGGTCTTCGGAAATGGATAAAAGTTCTTCGTGATGGTCCCAGGAGCAATTAGATGGGTCACAACCCTATTTTTGCAACTTTGAAAATTTTAGTGGGTAAGAGTTATGCCCCTTGATTAAGCGATTTCATCAAATATTGGGAAAACCGTCGCTTTTTTGGAATTTTTGGACCAACTTATGTCGTTCGAAATGATCTCAGCTACATTTTGATATGCCACAACCCTACTTTTGGTGACTTAGATGACTTGGAATTCTTGCGCGTTGAGGGTTACGAGGCTTTAATAAGTGCGATTACGCCCAAATTAGGGAAAACCGGCACTTTTTTGGTCTTCGGAAATGGATAAAAGTTCTTCGTGATGGTCCCAGGAGCAATTAGATGGGTCACAACCCTATTTTTGCAACTTTGAAAATTTTAGTGGGTAAGAGTTATGCCCCTTGATTAAGCGATTTCATCAAATATTGGGAAAACCGTCGCTTTTTTGGAATTTTTGGACCAACTTATGTCGTTCGAAATGATCTCAGCTACATTTTGATATGCCACAACCCTACTTTTGGTGACTTAGATGACTTGGAATTCTTGCGCGTTGAGGGTTACGAGGCTTTAATAAGTGCGATTACGCCCAAATTAGGGAAAACTGGCACTTTTTTGGTCTTCGGAAATGGATAAAAGTTCTTCGTGATTGTCCCAGGAGCAATTAGATGGGTCACAACCCTATTTTTGCAACTTTGAAAATTTTAGTGGGTAAGAGTTATGCCCCTTGATTAAGCGATTTCATCAAATATTGGGAAAACCGTCGCTTTTTTGGAATTTTTGGACCAACTTATGTCGTTCGAAATGATCTCAGCTACATTTTGATATGCCACAACCCTACTTTTGGTGACTTAGATGACTTGGAATTCTTGCGCGTTGAGGGTTACGAGGCTTTAATAAGTGCGATTACGCCCAAATTAGGGAAAACCGGCACTTTTTTGGTCTTCGGAAATGGATAAAAGTTCTTCGTGATGGTCCCAGGAGCAATTAGATGGGTCACAACCCTATTTTTGCAACTTTGAAAATTTTAGTGGGTAAGAGTTATGCCCCTTGATTAAGCGATTTCATCAAATATTGGGAAAACCGTCGCTTTTTTGGAATTTTTGGACCAACTTATGTCGTTCGAAATGATCTCAGCTACATTTTGATATGCCACAACCCTACTTTTGGTGACTTAGATGACTTGGAATTCTTGCGCGTTGAGGGTTACGAGGCTTTAATAAGTGCGATTACGCCCAAATTAGGGAAAACCGGCACTTTTTTGGTCTTCGGAAATGGATAAAAGTTCTTTGTGATGGTCCCAGGAGCAATTAGATGGGTCACAACCCTATTTTTGCAACTTTGAAAATTTTTAGTGGGTAAGAGTTATGCCCCTTGATTAAGCGATTTCATCAAATATTGGGAAAACCGTCGCTTTTTTGGAATTTTTGGACCAACTTATGTCGTTCGAAATGATCTCAGCTACATTTTGATATGCCACAACCCTACTTTTGGTGACTTAGATGACTTGGAATTCTTGCGCGTTGAGGGTTACGAGGCTTTAATAAGTGCGATTACGCCCAAATTAGGGAAAACCGGCACTTTTTTGGTCTTCGGAAATGGATAAAAGTTCTTCGTGATGGTCCCAGGAGCAATTAGATGGGTCACAACCCTATTTTTGCAACTTTGAAAATTTTAGTGGGTAAGAGTTATGCCCCTTGATTAAGCGATTTCATCAAATATTGGGAAAACCGTCGCTTTTTTGGAATTTTTGGACCAACTTATGTCGTTCGAAATGATCTCAGCTACATTTTGATATGCCACAACCCTACTTTTGGTGACTTAGATGACTTGGAATTCTTGCGCGTTGAGGGTTACGAGGCTTTAATAAGTGCGATTACGCCCAAATTAGGGAAAACCGGCACTTTTTTTGGTCTTCGGAAATGGATAAAAGTTCTTCGTGATGGTCCCAGGAGCAATTAGATGGGTCACAACCCTATTTTTGCAACTTTGAAAATTTTAGTGGGTAAGAGTTATGCCCCTTGATTAAGCGATTTCATCAAATATTGGGAAAACCGTCGCTTTTTTGGAATTTTTGGACCAACTTATGTCGTTCGAAATGATCTCAGCTACATTTTGATATGCCACAACCCTACTTTTGGTGACTTAGATGACTTGGAATTCTTGCGCGTTGAGGGTTACGAGGCTTTAATAAGTGCGATTACGCCCAAATTAGGGAAAACCGGCACTTTTTTGGTCTTCGGAAATGGATAAAAGTTCTTCGTGATGGTCCCAAGAGCAATTAGATGGGTCACAACCCTATTTTTGCAACTTTGAAAATTTTAGTGGGTAAGAGTTATGCCCCTTGATTAAGCGATTTCATCAAATATTGGGAAAACCGTCGCTTTTTTGGAATTTTTGGACCAACTTATGTCGTTCGAAATGATCTCAGCTACATTTTGATATGCCACAACCCTACTTTTGGTGACTTAGATGACTTGGAATTCTTGCGCGTTGAGGGTTACGAGGCTTTAATAAGTGCGATTACGCCCAAATTAGGGAAAACCGGCACTTTTTTGGTCTTCGGAAATGGATAAAAGTTCTTCGTGATGGTCCCAGGAGCAATTAGATGGGTCACAACCCTATTTTTGCAACTTTGAAAATTTTAGTGGGTAAGAGTTATGCCCCTTGATTAAGCGATTTCATCAAATATTGGGAAAACCGTCGCTTTTTTGGAATTTTTGGACCAACTTATGTCGTTCGAAATGATCTCAGCTACATTTTGATATGCCACAACCCTACTTTTGGTGACTTAGATGACTTGGAATTCTTGCGCGTTGAGGGTTACGAGGCTTAGATAAGTGCGATTACGCCCAAATTAGGGAAAACCGGCACTTTTTTGGTCTTCGGAAATGGATAAAAGTTCTTCGTGATGGTCCCAGGAGCAATTAGATGGGTCACAACCCTATTTTTGCAACTTTGAAAATTTTAGTGGGTAAGAGTTATGCCCCTTGATTAAGCGATTTCATCAAATATTGGGAAAACCGTCGCTTTTTTGGAATTTTTGGACCAACTTATGTCGTTCGAAATGATCTCAGCTACATTTTGATATGCCACAACCCTACTTTTGGTGACTTAGATGACTTGGAATTCTTGCGCGTTGAGGGTTACGAGGCTTTAATAAGTGCGATTACGCCCAAATTAGGGAAAACCGGCACTTTTTTGGTCTTCGGAAATGGATAAAAGTTCTTCGTGATGGTCCCAGGAGCAATTAGATGGGTCACAACCCTATTTTTGCAACTTTGAAAATTTTAGTGGGTAAGAGTTATGCCCCTTGATTAAGCGATTTCATCAAATATTGGGAAAACCGTCGCTTTTTTGGAATTTTTGGACCAACTTATGTCGTTCGAAATGATCTCAGCTACATTTTGATATGCCACAACCCTACTTTTGGTGACTTAGATGACTTGGAATTCTTGCGCGTTGAGGGTTACGAGGCTTTAATAAGTGCGATTACGCCCAAATTAGGGAAAACCGGCACTTTTTTGGTCTTCGGAAATGGATAAAAGTTCTTCGTGATGGTCCCAGGAGCAATTAGATGGGTCACAACCCTATTTTTGCAACTTTGAAAATTTTAGTGGGTAAGAGTTATGCCCCTTGATTAAGCGATTTCATCAAATATTGGGAAAACCGTCGCTTTTTTGGAATTTTTGGACCAACTTATGTCGTTCGAAATGATCTCAGCTACATTTTGATATGCCACAACCCTACTTTTGGTGACTTAGATGACTTGGAATTCTTGCGCGTTGAGGGTTACGAGGCTTTAATAAGTGCGATTACGCCCAAATTAGGGAAAACCGGCACTTTTTTGGTCTTCGGAAATGGATAAAAGTTCTTCGTGATTGTCCCAGGAGCAATTAGATGGGTCACAACCCTATTTTTGCAACTTTGAAAATTTTAGTGGGTAAGAGTTATGCCCCTTGATTAAGCGATTTCATCAAATATTGGGAAAACCGTCGCTTTTTTGGAATTTTTGGACCAACTTATGTCGTTCGAAATGATCTCAGCTACATTTTGATATGCCACAACCCTACTTTTGGTGACTTAGATGACTTGGAATTCTTGCGCGTTGAGGGTTACGAGGCTTTAATAAGTGCGATTACGCCCAAATTAGGGAAAACCGGCACTTTTTTGGTCTTCGGAAATGGATAAAAGTTCTTCGTGATGGTCCCAGGAGCAATTAGATGGGTCACAACCCTATTTTTGCAACTTTGAAAATTTTAGTGGGTAAGAGTTATGCCCCTTGATTAAGCGATTTCATCAAATATTGGGAAAACCGTCGCTTTTTTGGAATTTTTGGACCAACTTATGTCGTTCGAAATGATCTCAGCTACATTTTGATATGCCACAACCCTACTTTTGGTGACTTAGATGACTTGGAATTCTTGCGCGTTGAGGGTTACGAGGCTTTAATAAGTGCGATTACGCCCAAATTAGGGAAAACCGGCACTTTTTTGGTCTTCGGAAATGGATAAAAGTTCTTTGTGATGGTCCCAGGAGCAATTAGATGGGTCACAACCCTATTTTTGCAACTTTGAAAATTTTAGTGGGTAAGAGTTATGCCCCTTGATTAAGCGATTTCATCAAATATTGGGAAAACCGTCGCTTTTTTGGAATTTTTGGACCAACTTATGTCGTTCGAAATGATCTCAGCTACATTTTGATATGCCACAACCCTACTTTTGGTGACTTAGATGACTTGGAATTCTTGCGCGTTGAGGGTTACGAGGCTTTAATAAGTGCGATTACGCCCAAATTAGGGAAAACCGGCACTTTTTTGGTCTTCGGAAATGGATAAAAGTTCTTCGTGATGGTCCCAGGAGCAATTAGATGGGTCACAACCCTATTTTTGCAACTTTGAAAATTTTAGTGGGTAAGAGTTATGCCCCTTGATTAAGCGATTTCATCAAATATTGGGAAAACCGTCGCTTTTTTGGAATTTTTGGACCAACTTATGTCGTTCGAAATGATCTCAGCTACATTTTGATATGCCACAACCCTACTTTTGGTGACTTAGATGACTTGGAATTCTTGCGCGTTGAGGGTTACGAGGCTTTAATAAGTGCGATTACGCCCAAATTAGGGAAAACCGGCACTTTTTTTGGTCTTCGGAAATGGATAAAAGTTCTTCGTGATGGTCCCAGGAGCAATTAGATGGGTCACAACCCTATTTTTGCAACTTTGAAAATTTTAGTGGGTAAGAGTTATGCCCCTTGATTAAGCGATTTCATCAAATATTGGGAAAACCGTCGCTTTTTTGGAATTTTTGGACCAACTTATGTCGTTCGAAATGATCTCAGCTACATTTTGATATGCCACAACCCTACTTTTGGTGACTTAGATGACTTGGAATTCTTGCGCGTTGAGGGTTACGAGGCTTTAATAAGTGCGATTACGCCCAAATTAGGGAAAACCGGCACTTTTTTGGTCTTCGGAAATGGATAAAAGTTCTTCGTGATGGTCCCAAGAGCAATTAGATGGGTCACAACCCTATTTTTGCAACTTTGAAAATTTTAGTGGGTAAGAGTTATGCCCCTTGATTAAGCGATTTCATCAAATATTGGGAAAACCGTCGCTTTTTTGGAATTTTTGGACCAACTTATGTCGTTCGAAATGATCTCAGCTACATTTTGATATGCCACAACCCTACTTTTGGTGACTTAGATGACTTGGAATTCTTGCGCGTTGAGGGTTACGAGGCTTTAATAAGTGCGATTACGCCCAAATTAGGGAAAACCGGCACTTTTTTGGTCTTCGGAAATGGATAAAAGTTCTTCGTGATGGTCCCAGGAGCAATTAGATGGGTCACAACCCTATTTTTGCAACTTTGAAAATTTTAGTGGGTAAGAGTTATGCCCCTTGATTAAGCGATTTCATCAAATATTGGGAAAACCGTCGCTTTTTTGGAATTTTTGGACCAACTTATGTCGTTCGAAATGATCTCAGCTACATTTTGATATGCCACAACCCTACTTTTGGTGACTTAGATGACTTGGAATTCTTGCGCGTTGAGGGTTACGAGGCTTTAATAAGTGCGATTACGCCCATATTAGGGAAAACCGGCACTTTTTTGGTCTTCGGAAATGGATAAAAGTTCTTCGTGATGGTCCCAGGAGCAATTAGATGGGTCACAACCCTATTTTTGCAACTTTGAAAATTTTAGTGGGTAAGAGTTATGCCCCTTGATTAAGCGATTTCATCAAATATTGGGAAAACCGTCGCTTTTTTGGAATTTTTGGACCAACTTATGTCGTTCGAAATGATCTCAGCTACATTTTGATATGCCACAACCCTACTTTTGGTGACTTAGATGACTTGGAATTCTTGCGCGTTGAGGGTTACGAGGCTTTAATAAGTGCGATTACGCCCAAATTAGGGAAAACCGGCACTTTTTTGGTCTTCGGAAATGGATAAAAGTTCTTCGTGATGGTCCCAGGAGCAATTAGATGGGTCACAACCCTATTTTTGCAACTTTGAAAATTTTAGTGGGTAAGAGTTATGCCCCTTGATTAAGCGTTTTCATCAAATATTGGGAAAACCGTCGCTTTTTTGGAATTTTTGGACCAACTTATGTCGTTCGAAATGATCTCAGCTACATTTTGATATGCCACAACCCTACTTTTGGTGACTTAGATGACTTGGAATTCTTGCGCGTTGAGGGTTACGAGGCTTTAATAAGTGCGATTACGCCCAAATTAGGGAAAACCGGCACTTTTTTGGTCTTCGGAAATGGATAAAAGTTCTTCGTGATGGTCCCAGGAGCAATTAGATGGGTCACAACCCTATTTTTGCAACTTTGAAAATTTTAGTGGGTAAGAGTTATGCCCCTTGATTAAGCGATTTCATCAAATATTGGGAAAACCGTCGCTTTTTTGGAATTTTTGGACCAACTTATGTCGTTCGAAATGATCTCAGCTACATTTTGATATGCCACAACCCTACTTTTGGTGACTTAGATGACTTGGAATTCTTGCGCGTTGAGGGTTACGAGGCTTTAATAAGTGCGATTACGCCCAAATTAGGGAAAACCGGCACTTTTTTGGTCTTCGGAAATGGATAAAAGTTCTTCGTGATGGTCCCAGGAGCAATTAGATGGGTCACAACCCTATTTTTGCAACTTTGAAAATTTTAGTGGGTAAGAGTTATGCCCCTTGATTAAGCGATTTCATCAAATATTGGGAAAACCGTCGCTTTTTTGGAATTTTTGGACCAACTTATGTCGTTCGAAATGATCTCAGCTACATTTTGATATGCCACAACCCTACTTTTGGTGACTTAGATGACTTGGAATTCTTGCGCGTTGAGGGTTACGAGGCTTTAATAAGTGCGATTACGCCCAAATTAGGGAAAACCGGCACTTTTTTGGTCTTCGGAAATGGATAAAAGTTCTTCGTGATGGTCCCAGGAGCAATTAGATGGGTCACAACCCTATTTTTGCAACTTTGAAAATTTTAGTGGGTAAGAGTTATGCCCCTTGATTAAGCGATTTCATCAAATATTGGGAAAACCGTCGCTTTTTTGGAATTTTTGGACCAACTTATGTCGTTCGAAATGATCTCAGCTACATTTTGATATGCCACAACCCTACTTTTGGTGACTTAGATGACTTGGAATTCTTGCGCGTTGAGGGTTACGAGGCTTTAATAAGTGCGATTACGCCCAAATTAGGGAAAACCGGCACTTTTTTGGTCTTCGGAAATGTATAAAAGTTCTTCGTGATGGTCCCAGGAGCAATTAGATGGGTCACAACCCTATTTTTGCAACTTTGAAAATTTTAGTGGGTAAGAGTTATGCCCCTTGATTAAGCGATTTCATCAAATATTGGGAAAACCGTCGCTTTTTTGGAATTTTTGGACCAACTTATGTCGTTCGAAATGATCTCAGCTACATTTTGATATGCCACAACCCTACTTTTGGTGACTTAGATGACTTGGAATTCTTGCGCGTTGAGGGTTACGAGGCTTTAATAAGTGTGATTACGCCCAAATTAGGGAAAACCGGCACTTTTTTGGTCTTCGGAAATGGATAAAAGTTCTTCGTGATGGTCCCAGGAGCAATTAGATGGGTCACAACCCTATTTTTGCAACTTTGAAAATTTTAGTGGGTAAGAGTTATGCCCCTTGATTAAGCGATTTCCTCAAATATTGGGAAAACCGTCGCTTTTTTGGAATTTTTGGACCAACTTATGTCGTTCGAAATGATCTCAGCTACATTTTGATATGCCACAACCCTACTTTTGGTGACTTGGATGACTTGGAATTCTTGCGCGTTGAGGGTTACGAGGCTTTAATAAGTGCGATTACGCCCAAATTAGGGAAAACCGGCACTTTTTTGGTCTTCGGAAATGGATAAAAGTTCTTCGTGATGGTCCCAGGAGCAATTAGATGGGTCACAACCCTATTTTTGCAACTTTGAAAATTTTAGTGGGTAAGAGTTATGCCCCTTGATTAAGCGATTTCATCAAATATTGGGAAAACCGTCGCTTTTTTGGAATTTTTGGACCAACTTATGTCGTTCGAAATGATCTCAGCTACATTTTGATATGCCACAACCCTACTTTTGGTGACTTAGATGACTTGGAATTCTTGCGCGTTGAGGGTTACGAGGCTTTAATAAGTGCGATTACGCCCAAATTAGGGAAAACCGGCACTTTTTTGGTCTTCGGAAATGGATAAAAGTTCTTCGTGATGGTCCCAGGAGCAATTAGATGGGTCACAACCCTATTTTTGCAACTTTGAAAATTTTAGTGGGTAAGAGTTATGCCCCTTGATTAAGCGATTTCATCAAATATTGGGAAAACCGTCGCTTTTTTGGAATTTTTGGACCAACTTATGTCGTTCGAAATGATCTCAGCTACATTTTGATATGCCACAACCCTACTTTTGGTGACTTAGATGACTTGGAATTCTTGCGCGTTGAGGGTTACGAGGCTTTAATAAGTGCGATTACGCCCAAATTAGGGAAAACCGGCACTTTTTTGGTCTTCGGAAATGGATAAAAGTTCTTCGTGATGGTCCCAGGAGCAATTAGATGGGTCACAACCCTATTTTTGCAACTTTGAAAATTTTAGTGGGTAAGAGTTATGCCCCTTGATTAAGCGATTTCATCAAATATTGGGAAAACCGTCGCTTTTTTGGAATTTTTGGACCAACTTATGTCGTTCGTAATGATCTCAGCTACATTTTGATATGCCACAACCCTACTTTTGGTGACTTGGATGACTTGGAATTCTTGCGCGTTGAGGGTTACGAGGCTTTAATAAGTGCGATTACGCCCAAATTAGGGAAAACCGGCACTTTTTTGGTCTTCGGAAATGGATAAAAGTTCTTCGTGATGGTCCCAGGAGCAATTAGATGGGTCACAACCCTATTTTTGCAACTTTGAAAATTTTAGTGGGTAAGAGTTATGCCCCTTGATTAAGCGATTTCATCAAATATTGGGAAAACCGTCGCTTTTTTGGAATTTTTGGACCAACTTATGTCGTTCGAAATGATCTCAGCTACATTTTGATATGCCACAACCCTACTTTTGGTGACTTAGATGACTTGGAATTCTTGCGCGTTGAGGGTTACGAGGCTTTAATAAGTGCGATTACGCCCAAATTAGGGAAAACCGGCACTTTTTTGGTCTTCGGAAATGGATAAAAGTTCTTCGTGATGGTCCCAGGAGCAATTAGATGGGTCACAACCCTATTTTTGCAACTTTGAAAATTTTAGTGGGTAAGAGTTATGCCCCTTGATTAAGCGATTTCATCAAATATTGGGAAAACCGTTGCTTTTTTGGAATTTTTGGACCAACTTATGTCGTTCGAAATGATCTCAGCTACATTTTGATATGCCACAACCCTACTTTTGGTGACTTAGATGACTTGGAATTCTTGCGCGTTGAGGGTTACGAGGCTTTAATAAGTGCGATTACGCCCAAATTAGGGAAAACCGGCACTTTTTTGGTCTTCGGAAATGGATAAAAGTTCTTCGTGATGGTCCCAGGAGCAATTAGATGGGTCACAACCCTATTTTTGCAACTTTGAAAATTTTAGTGGGTAAGAGTTATGCCCCTTGATTAAGCGATTTCATCAAATATTGGGAAAACCGTCGCTTTTTTGGAATTTTTGGACCAACTTATGTCGTTCGAAATGATCTCAGCTACATTTTGATATGCCACAACCCTACTTTTGGTGACTTAGATGACTTGGAATTCTTGCGCGTTGAGGGTTACGAGGCTTTAATAAGTGCGATTACGCCCAAATTAGGGAAAACCGGCACTTTTTTGGTCTTCGGAAATGGATAAAAGTTCTTCGTGATGGTCCCAGGAGCAATTAGATGGGTCACAACCCTATTTTTGCAACTTTGAAAATTTTAGTGGGTAAGAGTTATGCCCCTTGATTAAGCGATTTCATCAAATATTGGGAAAACCGTCGCTTTTTTGGAATTTTTGGACCAACTTATGTCGTTCGAAATGATCTCAGCTACATTTTGATATGCCACAACCCTACTTTTGGTGACTTAGATGACTTGGAATTCTTGCGCGTTGAGGGTTACGAGGCTTTAATAAGTGCGATTACGCCCAAATTAGGGAAAACCGGCACTTTTTTGGTCTTCGGAAATGGATAAAATTTCTTCGTGATGGTCCCAGGAGCAATTAGATGGGTCACAACCCTATTTTTGCAACTTTGAAAATTTTAGTGGGTAAGAGTTATGCCCCTTGATTAAGCGATTTCATCAAATATTGGGAAAACCGTCGCTTTTTTGGAATTTTTGGACCAACTTATGTCGTTCGAAATGATCTCAGCTACATTTTGATATGCCACAACCCTACTTTTGGTGACTTAGATGACTTGGAATTCTTGCGCGTTGAGGGTTACGAGGCTTTAATAAGTGCGATTACGCCCAAATTAGGGAAAACCGGCACTTTTTTGGTCTTCGGAAATGGATAAAAGTTCTTCGTGATGGTCCCAGGAGCAATTAGATGGGTCACAACCCTATTTTTGCAACTTTGAAAATTTTAGTGGGTAAGAGTTATGCCCCTTGATTAAGCGATTTCATCAAATATTGGGAAAACCGTCACTTTTTTGGAATTTTTGGACCAACTTATGTCGTTCGAAATGATCTCAGCTACATTTTGATATGCCACAACCCTACTTTTGGTGACTTAGATGACTTGGAATTCTTGCGCGTTGAGGGTTACGAGGCTTTAATAAGTGCGATTACGCCCAAATTAGGGAAAACCGGCACTTTTTTGGTCTTCGGAAATGGATAA
Organism: Steromphala cineraria; assembly: GCA_916613615.1. Classification (NCBI taxonomy): domain Eukaryota; kingdom Metazoa; phylum Mollusca; class Gastropoda; order Trochida; family Trochidae; genus Steromphala; species Steromphala cineraria. The sequence goes on from CAKAJN010000056.1 coordinate 46,145, forward strand.
AAGTTCTTCGTGATGGTCCCAGGAGCAATTAGTTGGGTCACAACCCTATTTTTGCAACTTTGAAAATTTTAGTGGGTAAGAGTTATGCCCCTTGATTAAGCGATTTCATCAAATATTGGGAAAACCGTCGCTTTTTTGGAATTTTTGGACCAACTTATGTCGTTCGAAATGATCTCAGCTACATTTTGATATGCCACAACCCTACTTTTGGTGACTTAGATGACTTGGAATTCTTGCGCGTTGAGGGTTACGAGGCTTTAATAAGTGCGATTACGCCCAAATTAGGGAAAACCGGCACTTTTTTGGTCTTCGGAAATGGATAAAAGTTCTTCGTGATGGTCCCAGGAGCAATTAGATGGGTCACAACCCTATTTTTGCAACTTTGAAAATTTTAGTGGTAAGAGTTATGCCCCTTGATTAAGCGATTTCATCAAATATTGGGAAAACCGTCGCTTTTTTGGAATTTTTGGACCAACTTATGTTGTTCGAAATGATCTCAGCTACATTTTGATATGCCACAACCCTACTTTTGGTGACTTAGATGACTTGGAATTCTTGCGCGTTGAGGGTTACGAGGCTTTAATAAGTGCGATTACGCCCAAATTAGGGAAAACCGGCACTTTTTTGGTCTTCGGAAATGGATAAAAGTTCTTCGTGATGGTCCCAGGAGCAATTAGATGGGTCACAACCCTATTTTTGCAACTTTGAAAATTTTAGTGGGTAAGAGTTATGCCCCTTGATTAAGCGATTTCATCAAATATTGGGAAAACCGTCGCTTTTTTGGAATTTTTGGACCAACTTATGTCGTTCGAAATGATCTCAGCTACATTTTGATATGCCACAACCCTACTTTTGGTGACTTAGATGACTTGGAATTCTTGCGCGTTGAGGGTTACGAGGCTTTAATAAGTGCGATTACGCCCAAATTAGGGAAAACCAGCACTTTTTTGGTCTTCGGAAATGGATAAAAGTTCTTCGTGATGGTCCCAGGAGCAATTAGATGAGTCACAACCCTATTTTTGCAACTTTGAAAATTTTAGTGGGTAAGAGTTATGCCCCTTGATTAAGCGATTTCATCAAATATTGGGAAAACCGTCGCTTTTTTGGAATTTTTGGACCAACTTATGTCGTTCGAAATGATCTCAGCTACATTTTGATATGCCACAACCCTACTTTTGGTGACTTAGATGACTTGGAATTCTTGCGCGTTGAGGGTTACGAGGCTTTAATAAGTGCGATTACGCCCAAATTAGGGAAAACCGGCACTTTTTTGGTCTTCGGAAATGGATAAAAGTTCTTCGTGATGGTCCCAGGAGCAATTAGATGGGTCACAACCCTATTTTTGCAACTTTGAAAATTTTAGTGGGTAAGAGTTATGCCCCTTGATTAAGCGATTTCATCAAATATTGGGAAAACCGTCACTTTTTTGGAATTTTTGGACCAACTTATGTCGTTCGAAATGATCTCAGCTACATTTTGATATGCCACAACCCTACTTTTGGTGACTGAGATGACTTGGAATTCTTGCGCGTTGAGGGTTACGAGGCTTTAATAAGTGCGATTACGCCCAAATTAGGGAAAACCGGCACTTTTTTGGTCTTCGGAAATGGATAAAATTTCTTCGTGATGGTCCCAGGAGCAATTAGATGGGTCACAACCCTATTTTTGCAACTTTGAAAATTTTAGTGGGTAAGAGTTATGCCCCTTGATTAAGCGATTTCATCAAATATTGGGAAAACCGTCGCTTTTTTGGAATTTTTGGACCAACTTATGTCGTTCGAAATGATCTCAGCTACATTTTGATATGCCACAACCCTACTTTTGGTGACTTAGATGACTTGGAATTCTTGCGCGTTGAGGGTTACGAGGCTTTAATAAGTGCGATTAAGCCCAAATTAGGGAAAACCGGCACTTTTTTGGTCTTCGGAAATGGATAAAAGTTCTTCGTGATGGTCCCAGGAGCAATTAGATGGGTCACAACCCTATTTTTGCAACTTTGAAAATTTTAGTGGGTAAGAGTTATGCCCCTTGATTAAGCGATTTCATCAAATATTGGGAAAACCGTCGCTTTTTTGGAATTTTTGGACCAACTTATGTCGTTCGAAATGATCTCAGCTACATTTTGATATGCCACAACCCTACTTTTGGTGACTTAGATGACTTGGAATTCTTGCGCGTTGAGGGTTACGAGGCTTTAATAAGTGCGATTACGCCCAAATTAGGGAAAACCGGCACTTTTTTGGTCTTCGGAAATGGATAAAAGTTCTTCGTGATGGTCCCAGGAGCAATTAGATGGGTCACAACCCTATTTTTGCAACTTTGAAAATTTTAGTGGGTAAGAGTTATGCCCCTTGATTAAGCGATTTCATCAAATATTGGGAAAACCGTCGCTTTTTTGGAATTTTTGGACCAACTTATGTCGTTCGAAATGATCTCAGCTACATTTTGATATGCCACAACCCTACTTTTGGTGACTTAGATGACTTGGAATTCTTGCGCGTTGAGGGTTACGAGGCTTTAATAAGTGCGATTACGCCCAAATTAGGGAAAACCGGCACTTTTTTGGTCTTCGGAAATGGATAAAAGTTCTTCGTGATGGTCCCAGGAGCAATTAGATGGGTCACAACCCTATTTTTGCAACTTTGAAAATTTTAGTGGGTAAGAGTTATGCCCCTTGATTAAGCGATTTCATCAAATATTGGGAAAACCGTCGCTTTTTTGGAATTTTTGGACCAACTTATGTCGTTCGAAATGATCTCAGCTACATTTTGATATGCCACAACCCTACTTTTGGTGACTTAGATGACTTGGAATTCTTGCGCGTTGAGGGTTACGAGGCTTTAATAAGTGCGATTACGCCCAAATTAGGGAAAACCGGCACTTTTTTGGTCTTCGGAAATGGATAAAATTTCTTCGTGATGGTCCCAGGAGCAATTAGATGGGTCACAACCCTATTTTTGCAACTTTGAAAATTTTAGTGGGTAAGAGTTATGCCCCTTGATTAAGCGATTTCATCAAATATTGGGAAAACCGTCGCTTTTTTGGAATTTTTGGACCAACTTATGTCGTTCGAAATGATCTCAGCTACATTTTGATATGCCACAACCCTACTTTTGGTGACTTAGATGACTTGGAATTCTTGCGCGTTGAGGGTTACGAGGCTTTAATAAGTGCGATTACGCCCAAATTAGGGAAAACCGGCACTTTTTTGGTCTTCGGAAATGGATAAAAGTTCTTCGTGATGGTCCCAGGAGCAATTAGATGGGTCACAACCCTATTTTTGCAACTTTGAAAATTTTAGTGGGTAAGAGTTATGCCCCTTGATTAAGCGATTTCATCAAATATTGGGAAAACCGTCGCTTTTTTGGAATTTTTGGACCAACTTATGTCGTTCGAAATGATCTCAGCTACATTTTGATATGCCACAACCCTACTTTTGGTGACTTAGATGACTTGGAATTCTTGCGCGTTGAGGGTTACGAGGCTTTAATAAGTGCGATTACGCCCAAATTAGGGAAAACCGGCACTTTTTTGGTCTTCGGAAATGGATAAAAGTTCTTCGTGATGGTCCCAGGAGCAATTAGATGGGTCACAACCCTATTTTTGCAACTTTGAAAATTTTAGTGGGTAAGAGTTATGCCCCTTGATTAAGCGATTTCATCAAATATTGGGAAAACCGTCGCTTTTTTGGAATTTTTGGACCAACTTATGTCGTTCGAAATGATCTCAGCTACATTTTGATATGCCACAACCCTACTTTTGGTGACTTAGATGACTTGGAATTCTTGCGCGTTGAGGGTTACGAGGCTTTAATAAGTGCGATTACGCCCAAATTAGGGAAAACCGGCACTTTTTTGGTCTTCGGAAATGGATAAAAGTTCTTCGTGATGGTCCCAGGAGCAATTAGATGGGTCACAACCCTATTTTTGCAACTTTGAAAATTTTAGTGGGTAAGAGTTATGCCCCTTGATTAAGCGATTTCATCAAATATTGGGAAAACCGTCGCTTTTTTGGAATTTTTGGACCAACTTATGTCGTTCGAAATGATCTCAGCTACATTTTGATATGCCACAACCCTACTTTTGGTGACTTAGATGACTTGGAATTCTTGCGCGTTGAGGGTTACGAGGCTTTAATAAGTGCGATTACGCCCAAATTAGGGAAAACCGGCACTTTTTTGGTCTTCGGAAATGGATAAAAGTTCTTCGTGATGGTCCCAGGAGCAATTAGATGGGTCACAACCCTATTTTTGCAACTTTGAAAATTTTAGTGGGTAAGAGTTATGCCCCTTGATTAAGCGATTTCATCAAATATTGGGAAAACCGTCGCTTTTTTGGAATTTTTGGACCAACTTATGTCGTTCGAAATGATCTCAGCTACATTTTGATATGCCACAACCCTACTTTTGGTGACTTAGATGACTTGGAATTCTTGCGCGTTGAGGGTTACGAGGCTTTAATAAGTGCGATTACGCCCAAATTAGGGAAAACCGGCACTTTTTTGGTCTTCGGAAATGGATAAAAGTTCTTCGTGATGGTCCCAGGAGCAATTAGATGGGTCACAACCCTATTTTTGCAACTTTGAAAATTTTAGTGGGAAAGAGTTATGCCCCTTGATTAAGCGATTTCATCAAATATTGGGAAAACCGTCGCTTTTTTGGAATTTTTGGACCAACTTATGTCGTTCGAAATGATCTCAGCTACATTTTGATATGCCACAACCCTACTTTTGGTGACTTAGATGACTTGGAATTCTTGCGCGTTGAGGGTTACGAGGCTATAATAAGTGCGATTACGCCCAAATTAGGGAAAACCGGCACTTTTTTGGTCTTCGGAAATGGATAAAAGTTCTTCGTGATGGTCCCAGGAGCAATTAGATGGGTCACAACCCTATTTTTGCAACTTTGAAAATTTTAGTGGGTAAGAGTTATGCCCCTTGATTAAGCGATTTCATCAAATATTGGGAAAACCATCGCTTTTTTGGAATTTTTGGACCAACTTATGTCGTTCGAAATGATCTCAGCTACATTTTGATATGCCACAACCCTACTTTTGGTGACTTAGATGACTTGGAATTCTTGCGCGTTGAGGGTTACGAGGCTTTAATAAGTGCGATTACGCCCAAATTAGGGAAAACCGGCACTTTTTTGGTCTTCGGAAATGGATAAAAGTTCTTCGTGATGGTCCCAGGAGCAATTAGATGGGTCACAACCCTATTTTTGCAACTTTGAAAATTTTAGTGGGTAAGAGTTATGCCCCTTGATTAAGCAATTTCATCAAATATTGGGAAAACCGTCGCTTTTTTGGAATTTTTGGACCAACTTATGTCGTTCGAAATGATCTCAGCTACATTTTGATATGCCACAACCCTACTTTTGGTGACTTAGATGACTTGGAATTCTTGCGCGTTGAGGGTTACGAGGCTTTAATAAGTGCGATTACGCCCAAATTAGGGAAAACTGGCACTTTTTTGGTCTTCGGAAATGGATAAAAGTTTTTCGTGATGGTCCCAGGAGCAATTAGATGGGTCACAACCCTATTTTTGCAACTTTGAAAATTTTAGTGGGTAAGAGTTATGCCCCTTGATTAAGCGATTTCATCAAATATTGGGAAAACCGTCGCTTTTTTGGAATTTTTGGACCAACTTATGTCGTTCGAAATGATCTCAGCTACATTTTGAAATGCCACAACCCTACTTTTGGTGACTTAGATGACTTGGAATTCTTGCGCGTTGAGGGTTACGAGGCTTTAATAAGTGCGATTACGCCCAAATTAGGGAAAACCGGCACTTTTTTGGTCTTCGGAAATGGATAAAAGTTCTTCGTGATGGTCCCAGGAGCAATTAGATGGGTCACAACCCTATTTTTGCAACTTTGAAAATTTTAGTGGGTAAGAGTTATGCCCCTTGATTAAGCGATTTCATCAAATATTGGGAAAACCGTCGCTTTTTTGGAATTTTTGGACCAACTTATGTCGTTCGAAATGATCTTAGCTACATTTTGATATGCCACAACCCTACTTTTGGTGACTTAGATGACTTGGAATTCTTGCGCGTTGAGGGTTACGAGGCTTTAATAAGTGCGATTACGCCCAAATTAGGGAAAACCGGCACTTTTTTGGTCTTCGGAAATGGATAAAAGTTCTTCGTGATGGTCCCAGGAGCAATTAGATGGGTCGCAACCCTATTTTTGCAACTTTGAAAATTTTAGTGGGTAAGAGTTATGCCCCTTGATTAAGCGATTTCATCAAATATTGGGAAAACCGTCGCTTTTTTGGAATTTTTGGACCAACTTATGTCGTTCGAAATGATCTCAGCTACATTTTGATATGCCACAACCCTACTTTTGGTGACTTAGATGACTTGGAATTCTTGCGCGTTGAGGGTTACGAGGCTTTAATAAGTGCGATTACGCCCAAATTAGGGAAAACCGGCACTTTTTTGGTCTTCGGAAATGGATAAAAGTTCTTCGTGATGGTCCCAGGAGCAATTAGATGGGTCACAACCCTATTTTTGCAACTTTGAAAATTTTAGTGGGTAAGAGTTATGCCCCTTGATTAAGCGATTTCATCAAATATTGGGAAAACCGTCGCTTTTTTGGAATTTTTGGACCAACTTATGTCGTTCGAAATGATCTCAGCTACATTTTGATATGCCACAACCCTACTTTTGGTGACTTAGATGACTTGGAATTCTTGCGCGTTGAGGGTTACGAGGCTTTAATAAGTGCGATTACGCCCAAATTAGGGAAAACCGGCACTTTTTTGGTCTTCGGAAATGGATAAAAGTTCTTCGTGATGGTCCCAGGAGCAATTAGATGGGTCGCAACCCTATTTTTGCAACTTTGAAAATTTTAGTGGGTAAGAGTTATGCCCCTTGATTAAGCGATTTCATCAAATATTGGGAAAACCGTCGCTTTTTTGGAATTTTTGGACCAACTTATGTCGTTCGAAATGATCTCAGCTACATTTTGATATGCCACAACCCTACTTTTGGTGACTTAGATGACTTGGAATTCTTGCGCGTTGAGGGTTACGAGGCTTTAATAAGTGCGATTACGCCCAAATTAGGGAAAACCGGCACTTTTTTGGTCTTCGGAAATGGATAAAAGTTCTTCGTGATGGTCCCAGGAGCAATTAGATGGGTCACAACCCTATTTTTGCAACTTTGAAAATTTTAGTGGGTAAGAGTTATGCCCCTTGATTAAGCGATTTCATCAAATATTGGGAAAACCGTCGCTTTTTTGGAATTTTTGGACCAACTTATGTCGTTCGAAATGATCTCAGCTACATTTTGATATGCCACAACCCTACTTTTGGTGACTTAGATGACTTGGAATTCTTGCGCGTTGAGGGTTACGAGGCTTTAATAAGTGCGATTACGCCCAAATTAGGGAAAACCGGCACTTTTTTGGTCTTCGGAAATGGATAAAAGTTCTTCGTGATGGTCCCAGAAGCAATTAGATGGGTCACAACCCTATTTTTGCAACTTTGAAAATTTTAGTGGGTAAGAGTTATGCCCCTTGATTAAGCGATTTCATCAAATATTGGGAAAACCGTCGCTTTTTTGGAATTTTTGGACCAACTTATGTCGTTCGAAATGATCTCAGCTACATTTTGATATGCCACAACCCTACTTTTGGTGACTTAGATGACTTGGAATTCTTGCGCGTTGAGGGTTACGAGGCTTTAATAAGTGCGATTACGCCCAAATTAGGGAAAACCGGCACTTTTTTGGTCTTCGGAAATGGATAAAAGTTTTTCGTGATGGTCCCAGGAGCAATTAGATGGGTCACAACCCTATTTTTGCAACTTTGAAAATTTTAGTGGGTAAGAGTTATGCCCCTTGATTAAGCGATTTCATCAAATATTGGGAAAACCGTCGCTTTTTTGGAATTTTTGGACCAACTTATGTCGTTCGAAATGATCTCAGCTACATTTTGAAATGCCACAACCCTACTTTTGGTGACTTAGATGACTTGGAATTCTTGCGCGTTGAGGGTTACGAGGCTTTAATAAGTGCGATTACGCCCAAATTAGGGAAAACCGGCACTTTTTTGGTCTTCGGAAATGGATAAAAGTTCTTCGTGATGGTCCCAGGAGCAATTAGATGGGTCACAACCCTATTTTTGCAACTTTGAAAATTTTAGTGGGTAAGAGTTATGCCCCTTGATTAAGCGATTTCATCAAATATTGGGAAAACCGTCGCTTTTTTGGAATTTTTGGACCAACTTATGTCGTTCGAAATGATCTTAGCTACATTTTGATATGCCACAACCCTACTTTTGGTGACTTAGATGACTTGGAATTCTTGCGCGTTGAGGGTTACGAGGCTTTAATAAGTGCGATTACGCCCAAATTAGGGAAAACCGGCACTTTTTTGGTCTTCGGAAATGGATAAAAGTTCTTCGTGATGGTCCCAGGAGCAATTAGATGGGTCGCAACCCTATTTTTGCAACTTTGAAAATTTTAGTGGGTAAGAGTTATGCCCCTTGATTAAGCGATTTCATCAAATATTGGGAAAACCGTCGCTTTTTTGGAATTTTTGGACCAACTTATGTCGTTCGAAATGATCTCAGCTACATTTTGATATGCCACAACCCTACTTTTGGTGACTTAGATGACTTGGAATTCTTGCGCGTTGAGGGTTACGAGGCTTTAATAAGTGCGATTACGCCCAAATTAGGGAAAACCGGCACTTTTTTGGTCTTCGGAAATGGATAAAAGTTCTTCGTGATGGTCCCAGGAGCAATTAGATGGGTCACAACCCTATTTTTGCAACTTTGAAAATTTTAGTGGGTAAGAGTTATGCCCCTTGATTAAGCGATTTCATCAAATATTGGGAAAACCGTCGCTTTTTTGGAATTTTTGGACCAACTTATGTCGTTCGAAATGATCTCAGCTACATTTTGATATGCCACAACCCTACTTTTGGTGACTTAGATGACTTGGAATTCTTGCGCGTTGAGGGTTACGAGGCTTTAATAAGTGCGATTACGCCCAAATTAGGGAAAACCGGCACTTTTTTGGTCTTCGGAAATGGATAAAAGTTCTTCGTGATGGTCCCAGGAGCAATTAGATGGGTCGCAACCCTATTTTTGCAACTTTGAAAATTTTAGTGGGTAAGAGTTATGCCCCTTGATTAAGCGATTTCATCAAATATTGGGAAAACCGTCGCTTTTTTGGAATTTTTGGACCAACTTATGTCGTTCGAAATGATCTCAGCTACATTTTGATATGCCACAACCCTACTTTTGGTGACTTAGATGACTTGGAATTCTTGCGCGTTGAGGGTTACGAGGCTTTAATAAGTGCGATTACGCCCAAATTAGGGAAAACCGGCACTTTTTTGGTCTTCGGAAATGGATAAAAGTTCTTCGTGATGGTCCCAGGAGCAATTAGATGGGTCACAACCCTATTTTTGCAACTTTGAAAATTTTAGTGGGTAAGAGTTATGCCCCTTGATTAAGCGATTTCATCAAATATTGGGAAAACCGTCGCTTTTTTGGAATTTTTGGACCAACTTATGTCGTTCGAAATGATCTCAGCTACATTTTGATATGCCACAACCCTACTTTTGGTGACTTAGATGACTTGGAATTCTTGCGCGTTGAGGGTTACGAGGCTTTAATAAGTGCGATTACGCCCAAATTAGGGAAAACCGGCACTTTTTTGGTCTTCGGAAATGGATAAAAGTTCTTCGTGATGGTCCCAGAAGCAATTAGATGGGTCACAACCCTATTTTTGCAACTTTGAAAATTTTAGTGGGTAAGAGTTATGCCCCTTGATTAAGCGATTTCATCAAATATTGGGAAAACCGTCGCTTTTTTGGAATTTTTGGACCAACTTATGTCGTTCGAAATGATCTCAGCTACATTTTGATATGCCACAACCCTACTTTTGGTGACTTAGATGACTTGGAATTCTTGCGCGTTGAGGGTTACGAGGCTTTAATAAGTGCGATTACGCCCAAATTAGGGAAAACCGGCACTTTTTTGGTCTTCGGAAATGGATAAAAGTTCTTCGTGATGGTCCCAGGAGCAATTAGATGGGTCACAACCCTATTTTTGCAACTTTGAAAATTTTAGTGGGTAAGAGTTATGCCCCTTGATTAAGCGATTTCATCAAATATTGGGAAAACCGTCGCTTTTTTGGAATTTTTGGACCAACTTATGTCGTTCGAAATGATCTCAGCTACATTTTGATATGCCACAACCCTACTTTTGGTGACTTAGATGACTTGGAATTCTTGCGCGTTGAGGGTTACGAGGCTTTAATAAGTGCGATTACGCCCAAATTAGGGAAAACCGGCACTTTTTTGGTCTTCGGAAATGGATAAAAGTTCTTCGTGATGGTCCCAGGAGCAATTAGATGGGTCACAACCCTATTTTTGCAACTTTGAAAATTTTAGTGGGTAAGAGTTATGCCCCTTGATTAAGCGATTTCATCAAATATTGGGAAAACCGTCGCTTTTTTGGAATTTTTGGACCAACTTATGTCGTTCGAAATGATCTCAGCTACATTTTGATATGCCACAACCCTACTTTTGGTGACTTAGATGACTTGGAATTCTTGCGCGTTGAGGGTTACGAGGCTTTAATAAGTGCCATTACGCCCAAATTAGGGAAAACCGGCACTTTTTTGGTCTTCGGAAATGGATAAAAGTTTTTCGTGATGGTCCCAGGAGCAATTAGATGGCTCACAACCCTATTTTTGCAACTTTGAAAATTTTAGTGGGTAAGAGTTATGCCCCTTGATTAAGCGATTTCATCAAATATTGGGAAAACCGTCGCTTTTTTGGAATTTTTGGACCAACTTATGTCGTTCGAAATGATCTCAGCTACATTTTGATATGCCACAACCCTACTTTTGGTGACTTAGATGACTTGGAATTCTTGCGCGTTGAGGGTTACGAGGCTTTAATAAGTGCGATTACGCCCAAATTAGGGAAAACCGGCACTTTTTTGGTCTTCGGAAATGGATAAAAGTTCTTCGTGATGGTCCCAGGAGCAATTAGATGGGTCACAACCCTATTTTTGCAACTTTGAAAATTTTAGTGGGTAAGAGTTATGCCCCTTGATTAAGCGATTTCATCAAATATTGGGAAAACCGTCGCTTTTTTGGAATTTTTGGACCAACTTATGTCGTTCGAAATGATCTCAGCTACATTTTGATATGCCACAACCCTACTTTTGGTGACTTAGATGACTTGGAATTCTTGCGCGTTGAGGGTTACGAGGCTTTAATAAGTGCGATTACGCCCAAATTAGGGAAAACCGGCACTTTTTTGGTCTTCGGAAATGGATAAAAGTTCTTCGTGATGGTCCCAGGAGCAATTAGATGGGTCACAACCCTATTTTTGCAACTTTGAAAATTTTAGTGGGTAAGAGTTATGCCCCTTGATTAAGCGATTTCATCAAATATTGGGAAAACCGTCGCTTTTTTGGAATTTTTGGACCAACTTATGTCGTTCGAAATGATCTCAGCTACATTTTGATATGCCACAACCCTAGTTTTGGTGACTTAGATGACTTGGAATTCTTGCGCGTTGAGGGTTACGAGGCTTTAATAAGTGCGATTACGCCCAAATTAGGGAAAACCGGCACTTTTTTGGTCTTCGGAAATGGATAAAAGTTCTTCGTGATGGTCCCAGGAGCAATTAGATGGGTCACAACCCTATTTTTGCAACTTTGAAAATTTTAGTGGGTAAGAGTTATGCCCCTTGATTAAGCGATTTCATCAAATATTGGGAAAACCGTCGCTTTTTTGGAATTTTTGGACCAACTTATGTCGTTCGAAATGATCTCAGCTACATTTTGATATGCCACAACCCTACTTTTGGTGACTTAGATGACTTGGAATTCTTGCGCGTTGAGGGTTACGAGGCTTTAATAAGTGCGATTACGCCCAAATTAGGGAAAACCGGCACTTTTTTGGTCTTCGGAAATGGATAAAAGTTCTTCGTGATGGTCCCAGGAGCAATTAGATGGGTCACAACCCTATTTTTGCAACTTTGAAAATTTTAGTGGGTAAGAGTTATGCCCCTTGATTAAGCGATTTCATCAAATATTGGGAAAACCGTCGCTTTTTTGGAATTTTTGGACCAACTTATGTCGTTCGAAATGATCTCAGCTACATTTTGATATGCCACAACCCTACTTTTGGTGACTTAGATGACTTGGAATTCTTGCGCGTTGAGGGTTACGAGGCTTTAATAAGTGCGATTACGCCCAAATTAGGGAAAACCGGCACTTTTTTGGTCTTCGGAAATGGATAAAAGTTCTTCGTGATGGTCCCAGGAGCAATTAGATGGGTCACAACCCTATTTTTGCAACTTTGAAAATTTTAGTGGGTAAGAGTTATGCCCCTTGATTAAGCGATTTCATCAAATATTGGGAAAACCGTCGCTTTTTTGGAATTTTTGGACCAACTTATGTCGTTCGAAATGATCTCAGCTACATTTTGATATGCCACAACCCTACTTTTGGTGACTTAGATGACTTGGAATTCTTGCGCGTTGAGGGTTACGAGGCTTTAATAAGTGCGATTACGCCCAAATTAGGGAAAACCGGCACTTTTTTGGTCTTCGGAAATGGATAAAAGTTCTTCGTGATGGTCCCAGGAGCAATTAGATGGGTCACAACCCTATTTTTGCAACTTTGAAAATTTTAGTGGGTAAGAGTTATGCCCCTTGATTAAGCGATTTCATCAAATATTGGGAAAACCGTCGCTTTTTTGGAATTTTTGGACCAACTTATGTTGTTCGAAATGATCTCAGCTACATTTTGATATGCCACAACCCTACTTTTGGTGACTTAGATGACTTGGAATTCTTGCGCGTTGAGGGTTACGAGGCTTTAATAAGTGCGATTACGCCCAAATTAGGGAAAACCGGCACTTTTTTGGTCTTCGGAAATGGATAAAAGTTCTTCGTGATGGTCCCAGGAGCAATTAGATGGGTCACAACCCTATTTTTGCAACTTTGAAAATTTTAGTGGGTAAGAGTTATGCCCCTTGATTAAGCGATTTCATCAAATATTGGGAAAACCGTCGCTTTTTTGGAATTTTTGGACCAACTTATGTCGTTCGAAATGATCTCAGCTACATTTTGATATGCCACAACCCTGCTTTTGGTGACTTAGATGACTTGGAATTCTTGCGCGTTGAGGGTTACGAGGCTTTAATAAGTGCGATTACGCCCAAATTAGGGAAAACCGGCACTTTTTTGGTCTTCGGAAATGGATAAAAGTTCTTCGTGATGGTCCCAGGAGCAATTAGATGGGTCACAACCCTATTTTTGCAACTTTGAAAATTTTAGTGGGTAAGAGTTATGCCCCTTGATTAAGCGATTTCATCAAATATTGGGAAAACCGTCGCTTTTTTGGAATTTTTGGACCAACTTATGTCGTTCGAAATGATCTCAGCTACATTTTGATATGCCACAACCCTACTTTTGGTGACTTAGATGACTTGGAATTCTTGCGCGTTGAGGGTTACGAGGCTTTAATAAGTGCGATTACGCCCAAATTAGGGAAAACCGGCACTTTTTTGGTCTTCGGAAATGGATAAAAGTTCTTCGTGATGGTCCCAGGAGCAATTAGATGGGTCACAACCCTATTTTTGCAACTTTGAAAATTTTAGTGTGTAAGAGTTATGCCCCTTGATTAAGCGATTTCATCAAATATTGGGAAAACCGTCGCTTTTTTGGAATTTTTGGACCAACTTATGTCGTTCGAAATGATCTCAGCTACATTTTGATATGCCACAACCCTACTTTTGGTGACTTAGATGACTTGGAATTCTTGCGCGTTGAGGGTTACGAGGCTTTAATAAGTGCGATTACGCCCAAATTAGGGAAAACCGGCACTTTTTTGGTCTTCGGAAATGGATAAAAGTTCTTCGTGATGGTCCCAGGAGCAATTAGATGGGTCACAACCCTATTTTTGCAACTTTGAAAATTTTAGTGGGTAAGAGTTATGCCCCTTGATTAAGCGATTTCATCAAATATTGGGAAAACCGTCGCTTTTTTGGAATTTTTGGACCAACTTATGTCGTTCGAAATGATCTCAGCTACATTTTGATATGCCACAACCCTACTTTTGGTGACTTAGATGACTTGGAATTCTTGCGCGTTGAGGGTTACGAGGCTTTAATAAGTGCGATTACGCCCAAATTAGGGAAAACCGGCACTTTTTTGGTCTTCGGAAATGGATAAAAGTTCTTCGTGATGGTCCCAGGAGCAATTAGATGGGTCACAACCCTATTTTTGCAACTTTGAAAATTTTAGTGGGTAAGAGTTATGCCCCTTGATTAAGCGATTTCATCAAATATTGGGAAAACCGTCGCTTTTTTGGAATTTTTGGACCAACTTATGTCGTTCGAAATGATCTCAGCTACATTTTGATATGCCACAACCCTACTTTTGGTGACTTAGATGACTTGGAATTCTTGCGCGTTGAGGGTTACGAGGCTTTAATAAGTGCGATTACGCCCAAATTAGGGAAAACCGGCACTTTTTTGGTCTTCGGAAATGGATAAAAGTTCTTCGTGATGGTCCCAGGAGCAATTAGATGGGTCACAACCCTATTTTTGCAACTTTGAAAATTTTAGTGGGTAAGAGTTATGCCCCTTGATTAAGCGATTTCATCAAATATTGGGAAAACCGTCGCTTTTTTGGAATTTTTGGACCAACTTATGTCGTTCGAAATGATCTCAGCTACATTTTGATATGCCACAACCCTACTTTTGGTGACTTAGATGACTTGGAATTCTTGCGCGTTGAGGGTTACGAGGCTTTAATAAGTGCGATTACGCCCAAATTAGGGAAAACCGGCACTTTTTTGGTCTTCGGAAATGGATAAAAGTTCTTCGTGATGGTCCCAGGAGCAATTAGATGGGTCACAACCCTATTTTTGCAACTTTGAAAATTTTAGTGGGTAAGAGTTATGCCCCTTGATTAAGCGATTTCATCAAATATTGGGAAAACCGTCGCTTTTTTGGAATTTTTGGACCAACTTATGTCGTTCGAAATGATCTCAGCTACATTTTGATATGCCACAACCCTACTTTTGGTGACTTAGATGACTTGGAATTCTTGCGCGTTGAGGGTTACGAGGCTTTAATAAGTGCGATTACGCCCAAATTAGGGAAAACCGGCACTTTTTTGGTCTTCGGAAATGGATAAAAGTTCTTCGTGATGGTCCCAGGAGCAATTAGATGGGTCACAACCCTATTTTTGCAACTTTGAAAATTTTAGTGGGTAAGAGTTATGCCCCTTGATTAAGCGATTTCATCAAATATTGGGAAAACCGTCGCTTTTTTGGAATTTTTGGACCAACTTATGTCGTTCGAAATTATCTCAGCTACATTTTGATATGCCACAACCCTACTTTTGGTGACTTAGATGACTTGGAATTCTTGCGCGTTGAGGGTTACGAGGCTTTAATAAGTGCGATTACGCCCAAATTAGGGAAAACCGGCACTTTTTTGGTCTTCGGAAATGGATAAAAGTTCTTCGTGATGGTCCCAGGAGCAATTAGATGGGTCACAACCCTATTTTTGCAACTTTGAAAATTTTAGTGGGTAAGAGTTATGCCCCTTGATTAAGCGATTTCATCAAATATTGGGAAAACCGTCGCTTTTTTGGAATTTTTGGACCAACTTATGTCGTTCGAAATGATCTCAGCTACATTTTGATATGCCACAACCCTACTTTTGGTGACTTAGATGACTTGGAATTCTTGCGCGTTGAGGGTTACGAGGCTTTAATAAGTGCGATTACGCCCAAATTAGGGAAAACCGGCACTTTTTTGGTCTTCGGAAATGGATAAAAGTTCTTCGTGATGGTCCCAGGAGCAATTAGATGGGTCACAACCCTATTTTTGCAACTTTGAAAATTTTAGTGGGTAAGAGTTATGCCCCTTGATTAAGCGATTTCATCAAATATTGGGAAAACCGTCGCTTTTTTGGAATTTTTGGACCAACTTATGTCGTTCGAAATGATCTCAGCTACATTTTGATATGCCACAACCCTACTTTTGGTGACTTAGATGACTTGGAATTCTTGCGCGTTGAGGGTTACGAGGCTTTAATAAGTGCGATTACGCCCAAATTAGGGAAAACCGGCACTTTTTTGGTCTTCGGAAATGGATAAAAGTTCTTCGTGATGGTCTCAGGAGCAATTAGATGGGTCACAACCCTATTTTTGCAACTTTGAAAATTTTAGTGGGTAAGAGTTATGCCCCTTGATTAAGCGATTTCATCAAATATTGGGAAAACCGTCGCTTTTTTGGAATTTTTGGACCAACTTATGTTGTTCGAAATGATCTCAGCTACATTTTGATATGCCACAACCCTACTTTTGGTGACTTAGATGACTTGGAATTCTTGCGCGTTGAGGGTTACGAGGCTTTAATAAGTGCGATTACGCCCAAATTAGGGAAAACCGGCACTTTTTTGGTCTTCGGAAATGGATAAAAGTTCTTCGTGATGGTCCCAGGAGCAATTAGATGGGTCACAACCCTATTTTTGCAACTTTGAAAATTTTAGTGGGTAAGAGTTATGCCCCTTGATTAAGCGATTTCATCAAATATTGGGAAAACCGTCGCTTTTTTGGAATTTTTGGACCAACTTATGTCGTTCGAAATGATCTCAGCTACATTTTGATATGCCACAACCCTACTTTTGGTGACTTAGATGACTTGGAATTCTTGCGCGTTGAGGGTTACGAGGCTTTAATAAGTGCGATTACGCCCAAATTAGGGAAAACCGGCACTTTTTTGGTCTTCGGAAATGGATAAAAGTTCTTCGTGATGGTCCCAGGAGCAATTAGATGGGTCACAACCCTATTTTTGCAACTTTGAAAATTTTAGTGGGTAAGAGTTATGCCCCTTGATTAAGCGATTTCATCAAATATTGGGAAAACCGTCGCTTTTTTGGAATTTTTGGACCAACTTATGTCGTTCGAAATGATCTCAGCTACATTTTGATATGCCACAACCCTACTTTTGGTGACTTAGATGACTTGGAATTCTTGCGCGTTGAGGGTTACGAGGCTTTAATAAGTGCGATTACGCCCAAATTAGGGAAAACCGGCACTTTTTTGGTCTTCGGAAATGGATAAAAGTTCTTCGTGATGGTCCCAGGAGCAATTAGATGGGTCACAACCCTATTTTTGCAACTTTGAAAATTTTAGTGGGTAAGAGTTATGCCCCTTGATTAAGCGATTTCATCAAATATTGGGAAAACCGTCGCTTTTTTGGAATTTTTGGACCAACTTATGTCGTTCGAAATGATCTCAGCTACATTTTGATATGCCACAACCCTACTTTTGGTGACTTAGATGACTTGGAATTCTTGCGCGTTGAGGGTTACGAGGCTTTAATAAGTGCGATTACGCCCAAATTAGGGAAAACCGGCACTTTTTTGGTCTTCGGAAATGGATAAAAGTTCTTCGTGATGGTCCCAGGAGCAATTAGATGGGTCACAACCCTATTTTTGCAACTTTGAAAATTTTAGTGGGTAAGAGTTATGCCCCTTGATTAAGCGATTTCATCAAATATTGGGAAAACCGTCGCTTTTTTGGAATTTTTGGACCAACTTATGTCGTTCGAAATGATCTCAGCTACATTTTGATATGCCACAACCCTACTTTTGGTGACTTAGATGACTTGGAATTCTTGCGCGTTGAGGGTTACGAGGCTTTAATAAGTGCGATTACGCCCAAATTAGGGAAAACCGGCACTTTTTTGGTCTTCGGAAATGGATAAAAGTTCTTCGTGATGGTCCCAGGAGCAATTAGATGGGTCACAACCCTATTTTTGCAACTTTGAAAATTTTAGTGGGTAAGAGTTATGCCCCTTGATTAAGCGATTTCATCAAATATTGGGAAAACCGTCGCTTTTTTGGAATTTTTGGACCAACTTATGTTGTTCGAAATGATCTCAGCTACATTTTGATATGCCACAACCCTACTTTTGGTGACTTAGATGACTTGGAATTCTTGCGCGTTGAGGGTTACGAGGCTTTAATAAGTGCGATTACGCCCAAATTAGGGAAAACCGGCACTTTTTTGGTCTTCGGAAATGGATAAAAGTTCTTCGTGATGGTCCCAGGAGCAATTAGATGGGTCACAACCCTATTTTTGCAACTTTGAAAATTTTAGTGGGTAAGAGTTATGCCCCTTGATTAAGCGATTTCATCAAATATTGGGAAAACCGTCGCTTTTTTGGAATTTTTGGACCAACTTATGTCGTTCGAAATGATCTCAGCTACATTTTGATATGCCACAACCCTACTTTTGGTGACTTAGATGACTTGGAATTCTTGCGCGTTGAGGGTTACGAGGCTTTAATAAGTGCGATTACGCCCAAATTAGGGAAAACCGGCACTTTTTTGGTCTTCGGAAATGGATAAAAGTTCTTCGTGATGGTCCCAGGAGCAATTAGATGGGTCACAACCCTATTTTTGCAACTTTGAAAATTTTAGTGGGTAAGAGTTATGCCCCTTGATTAAGCGATTTCATCAAATATTGGGAAAACCGTCGCTTTTTTGGAATTTTTGGACCAACTTATGTCGTTCGAAATGATCTCAGCTACATTTTGATATGCCACAACCCTACTTTTGGTGACTTAGATGACTTGGAATTCTTGCGCGTTGAGGGTTACGAGGCTTTAATAAGTGCGATTACGCCCAAATTAGGGAAAACCGGCACTTTTTTGGTCTTCGGAAATGGATAAAAGTTCTTCGTGATGGTCCCAGGAGCAATTAGATGGGTCACAACCCTATTTTTGCAACTTTGAAAATTTTAGTGGGTAAGAGTTATGCCCCTTGATTAAGCGATTTCATCAAATATTGGGAAAACCGTCGCTTTTTTGGAATTTTTGGACCAACTTATGTCGTTCGAAATGATCTCAGCTACATTTTGATATGCCACAACCCTACTTTTGGTGACTTAGATGACTTGGAATTCTTGCGCGTTGAGGGTTACGAGGCTTTAATAAGTGCGATTACGCCCAAATTAGGGAAAACCGGCACTTTTTTGGTCTTCGGAAATGGATAAAAGTTCTTCGTGATGGTCCCAGGAGCAATTAGATGGGTCACAACCCTATTTTTGCAACTTTGAAAATTTTAGTGGGTAAGAGTTATGCCCCTTGATTAAGCGATTTCATCAAATATTGGGAAAACCGTCGCTTTTTTGGAATTTTTGGACCAACTTATGTCGTTCGAAATGATCTCAGCTACATTTTGATATGCCACAACCCTACTTTTGGTGACTTAGATGACTTGGAATTCTTGCGCGTTGAGGGTTACGAGGCTTTAATAAGTGCGAATACGCCCAAATTAGGGAAAACCGGCACTTTTTTGGTCTTCGGAAATGGATAAAAGTTCTTCGTGATGGTCCCAGGAGCAATTAGATGGGTCACAACCCTATTTTTGCAACTTTGAAAATTTTAGTGGGTAAGAGTTATGCCCCTTGATTAAGCGATTTCATCAAATATTGGGAAAACCGTCGCTTTTTTGGAATTTTTGGACCAACTTATGTCGTTCGAAATGATCTCAGCTACATTTTGATATGCCACAACCCTACTTTTGGTGACTTAGATGACTTGGAATTCTTGCGCGTTGAGGGTTACGAGGCTTTAATAAGTGCGATTACGCCCAAATTAGGGAAAACCGGCACTTTTTTGGTCTTCGGAAATGGATAAAAGTTCTTCGTGATGGTCCCAGGAGCAATTAGATGGGTCACAACCCTATTTTTGCAACTTTGAAAATTTTAGTGGGTAAGAGTTATGCCCCTTGATTAAGCGATTTCATCAAATATTGGGAAAACCGTCGCTTTTTTGGAATTTTTGGACCAACTTATGTCGTTCGAAATGATCTCAGCTACATTTTGATATGCCACAACCCTACTTTTGGTGACTTAGATGACTTGGAATTCTTGCGCGTTGAGGGTTACGAGGCTTTAATAAGTGCGATTACGCCCAAATTAGGGAAAACCGGCACTTTTTTGGTCTTCGGAAATGGATAAAAGTTCTTCGTGATGGTCCCAGGAGCAATTAGATGGGTCACAACCCTATTTTTGCAACTTTGAAAATTTTAGTGGGTAAGAGTTATGCCCCTTGATTAAGCGATTTCATCAAATATTGGGAAAACCGTCGCTTTTTTGGAATTTTTGGACCAACTTATGTCGTTCGAAATGATCTCAGCTACATTTTGATATGCCACAACCCTACTTTTGGTGACTTAGATGACTTGGAATTCTTGCGCGTTGAGGGTTACGAGGCTTTAATAAGTGCGCATACGCCCAAATTAGGGAAAACCGGCACTTTTTTGGTCTTCGGAAATGGATAAAAGTTCTTCGTGATGGTCCCAGGAGCAATTAGATGGGTCACAACCCTATTTTTGCAACTTTGAAAATTTTAGTGGGTAAGAGTTATGCCCCTTGATTAAGCGATTTCATCAAATATTGGGAAAACCGTCGCTTTTTTGGAATTTTTGGACCAACTTATGTCGTTCGAAATGATCTCAGCTACATTTTGATATGCCACAACCCTACTTTTGGTGACTTAGATGACTTGGAATTCTTGCGCGTTGAGGGTTACGAGGCTTTAATAAGTGCGATTACGCCCAAATTAGGGAAAACCGGCACTTTTTTGGTCTTCGGAAATGGATAAAAGTTCTTCGTGATGGTCCCAGGAGCAATTAGATGGGTCACAACCCTATTTTTGCAACTTTGAAAATTTTAGTGGGTAAGAGTTATGCCCCTTGATTAAGCGATTTCATCAAATATTGGGAAAACCGTCGCTTTTTTGGAATTTTTGGACCAACTTATGTCGTTCGAAATGATCTCAGCTACATTTTGATATGCCACAACCCTACTTTTGGTGACTTAGATGACTTGGAATTCTTGCGCGTTGAGGGTTACGAGGCTTTAATAAGTGCGATTACGCCCAAATTAGGGAAAACCGGCACTTTTTTGGTCTTCGGAAATGGATAAAAGTTCTTCGTGATGGTCCCAGGAGCAATTAGATGGGTCACAACCCTATTTTTGCAACTTTGAAAATTTTAGTGGGTAAGAGTTATGCCCCTTGATTAAGCGATTTCATCAAATATTGGGAAAACCGTCGCTTTTTTGGAATTTTTGGACCAACTTATGTCGTTCGAAATGATCTCAGCTACATTTTGATATGCCACAACCCTACTTTTGGTGACTTAGATGACTTGGAATTCTTGCGCGTTGAGGGTTACGAGGCTTTAATAAGTGCGATTACGCCCAAATTAGGGAAAACCGGCACTTTTTTGGTCTTCGGAAATGGATAAAAGTTCTTCGTGATGGTCCCAGGAGCAATTAGATGGGTCACAACCCTATTTTTGCAACTTTGAAAATTTTAGTGGGTAAGAGTTATGCCCCTTGATTAAGCGATTTCATCAAATATTGGGAAAACCGTCGCTTTTTTGGAATTTTTGGACCAACTTATGTCGTTCGAAATGATCTCAGCTACATTTTGATATGCCACAACCCTACTTTTTGGTGACTTAGATGACTTGGAATTCTTGCGCGTTGAGGGTTACGAGGCTTTAATAAGTGCGATTACGCCCAAATTAGGGAAAACCGGCACTTTTTTGGTCTTCGGAAATGGATAAAAGTTCTTCGTGATGGTCCCAGGAGCAATTAGATGGGTCACAACCCTATTTTTGCAACTTTGAAAATTTTAGTGGTAAGAGTTATGCCCCTTGATTAAGCGATTTCATCAAATATTGGGAAAACCGTCGCTTTTTTGGAATTTTTGGACCAACTTATGTCGTTCGAAATGATCTCAGCTACATTTTGATATGCCACAACCCTACTTTTGGTGACTTAGATGACTTGGAATTCTTGCGCGTTGAGGGTTACGAGGCTTTAATAAGTGCGATTACGCCCAAATTAGGGAAAACCGGCACTTTTTTGGTCTTCGGAAATGGATAAAAGTTCTTCGTGATGGTCCCAGGAGCAATTAGATGGGTCACAACCCTATTTTTGCAACTTTGAACATTTTAGTGGGTAAGAGTTATGCCCCTTGATTAAGCGATTTCATCAAATATTGGGAAAACCGTCGCTTTTTTGGAATTTTTGGACCAACTTATGTCGTTCGAAATGATCTCAGCTACATTTTGATATGCCACAACCCTACTTTTGGTGACTTAGATGACTTGGAATTCTTGCGAGTTGAGGGTTACGAGCCTTTAATAAGTGCGATTACGCCCAAATTAGGGAAAACCGGCACTTTTTTGGTCTTCGGAAATGGATAAAAGTTCTTCGTGATGGTCCCAGGAGCAATTAGATGGGTCACAACCCTATTTTTGCAACTTTGAAAATTTTAGTGGGTAAGAGTTATGCCCCTTGATTAAGCGATTTCATCAAATATTGGGAAAACCGTCGCTTTTTTGGAATTTTTGGACCAACTTATGTCGTTCGAAATGATCTCAGCTACATTTTGATATGCCACAACCCTACTTTTGGTGACTTAGATGACTTGGAATTCTTGCGCGTTGAGGGATACGAGGCTTTAATAAGTGCGATTACGCCCAAATTAGGGAAAACCGGCACTTTTTTGGTCTTCGGAAATGGATAAAAGTTCTTCGTGATGGTCCCAGGAGCAATTAGATGGGTCACAACCCTATTTTTGCAACTTTGAAAATTTTAGTGGGTAAGAGTTATGCCCCTTGATTAAGCGATTTCATCAAATATTGGGAAAACCGTCGCTTTTTTGGAATTTTTGGACCAACTTATGTCGTTCGAAATGATCTCAGCTACATTTTGATATGCCACAACCCTACTTTTGGTGACTTAGATGACTTGGAATTCTTGCGAGTTGAGGGTTACGAGCCTTTAATAAGTGCGATTACGCCCAAATTAGGGAAAACCGGCACTTTTTTGGTCTTCGGAAATGGATAAAAGTTCTTCGTGATGGTCCCAGGAGCAATTAGATGGGTCACAACCCTATTTTTGCAACTTTGAAAATTTTAGTGGGTAAGAGTTATGCCCCTTGATTAAGCGATTTCATCAAATATTGGGAAAACCGTCGCTTTTTTGGAATTTTTGGACCAACTTATGTCGTTCGAAATGATCTCAGCTACATTTTGATATGCCACAACCCTGCTTTTGGTGACTTAGATGACTTGGAATTCTTGCGCGTTGAGGGTTACGAGGCTTTAATAAGTGCGATTACGCCCAAATTAGGGAAAACCGGCACTTTTTTGGTCTTCGGAAATGGATAAAAGTTCTTCGTGATGGTCCCAGGAGCAATTAGATGGGTCACAACCCTATTTTTGCAACTTTGAAAATTTTAGTGGGTAAGAGTTATGCCCCTTGATTAAGCGATTTCATCAAATATTGGGAAAACCGTCGCTTTTTTGGAATTTTTGGACCAACTTATGTCGTTCGAAATGATCTCAGCTACATTTTGATATGCCACAACCCTACTTTTGGTGACTTAGATGACTTGGAATTCTTGCGCGTTGAGGGTTACGAGGCTTTAATAAGTGCGATTACGCCCAAATTAGGGAAAACCGGCACTTTTTTGGTCTTCGGAAATGGATAAAAGTTCTTCGTGATGGTCCCAGGAGCAATTAGATGGGTCACAACCCTATTTTTGCAACTTTGAAAATTTTAGTGTGTAAGAGTTATGCCCCTTGATTAAGCGATTTCATCAAATATTGGGAAAACCGTCGCTTTTTTGGAATTTTTGGACCAACTTATGTCGTTCGAAATGATCTCAGCTACATTTTGATATGCCACAACCCTACTTTTGGTGACTTAGATGACTTGGAATTCTTGCGCGTTGAGGGTTACGAGGCTTTAATAAGTGCGATTACGCCCAAATTAGGGAAAACCGGCACTTTTTTGGTCTTCGGAAATGGATAAAAGTTCTTCGTGATGGTCCCAGGAGCAATTAGATGGGTCACAACCCTATTTTTGCAACTTTGAAAATTTTAGTGGGTAAGAGTTATGCCCCTTGATTAAGCGATTTCATCAAATATTGGGAAAACCGTCGCTTTTTTGGAATTTTTGGACCAACTTATGTCGTTCGAAATGATCTCAGCTACATTTTGATATGCCACAACCCTACTTTTGGTGACTTAGATGACTTGGAATTCTTGCGCGTTGAGGGTTACGAGGCTTTAATAAGTGCGATTACGCCCAAATTAGGGAAAACCGGCACTTTTTTGGTCTTCGGAAATGGATAAAAGTTCTTCGTGATGGTCCCAGGAGCAATTAGATGGGTCACAACCCTATTTTTGCAACTTTGAAAATTTTAGTGGGTAAGAGTTATGCCCCTTGATTAAGCGATTTCATCAAATATTGGGAAAACCGTCGCTTTTTTGGAATTTTTGGACCAACTTATGTCGTTCGAAATGATCTCAGCTACATTTTGATATGCCACAACCCTACTTTTGGTGACTTAGATGACTTGGAATTCTTGCGCGTTGAGGGTTACGAGGCTTTAATAAGTGCGATTACGCCCAAATTAGGGAAAACCGGCACTTTTTTGGTCTTCGGAAATGGATAAAAGTTCTTCGTGATGGTCCCAGGAGCAATTAGATGGGTCACAACCCTATTTTTGCAACTTTGAAAATTTTAGTGGGTAAGAGTTATGCCCCTTTATTAAGCGATTTCATCAAATATTGGGAAAACCGTCGCTTTTTTGGAATTTTTGGACCAACTTATGTCGTTCGAAATGATCTCAGCTACATTTTGATATGCCACAACCCTACTTTTGGTGACTTAGATGACTTGGAATTCTTGCGCGTTGAGGGTTACGAGGCTTTAATAAGTGCGATTACGCCCAAATTAGGGAAAACCGGCACTTTTTTGGTCTTCGGAAATGGATAAAAGTTCTTCGTGATGGTCCCAGGAGCAATTAGATGGGTCACAACCCTATTTTTGCAACTTTGAAAATTTTAGTGGGTAAGAGTTATGCCCCTTGATTAAGCGATTTCATCAAATATTGGGAAAACCGTCGCTTTTTTGGAATTTTTGGACCAACTTATGTCGTTCGAAATGATCTCAGCTACATTTTGATATGCCACAACCCTACTTTTGGTGACTTAGATGACTTGGAATTCTTGCGCGTTGAGGGTTACGAGGCTTTAATAAGTGCGATTACGCCCAAATTAGGGAAAACCGGCACTTTTTTGGTCTTCGGAAATGGATAAAAGTTCTTCGTGATGGTCCCAGGAGCAATTAGATGGGTCACAACCCTATTTTTGCAACTTTGAAAATTTTAGTGGGTAAGAGTTATGCCCCTTGATTAAGCGATTTCATCAAATATTGGGAAAACCGTCGCTTTTTTGGAATTTTTGGACCAACTTATGTCGTTCGAAATGATCTCAGCTACATTTTGATATGCCACAACCCTACTTTTGGTGACTTAGATGACTTGGAATTCTTGCGCGTTGAGGGTTACGAGGCTTTAATAAGTGCGATTACGCCCAAATTAGGGAAAACCGGCACTTTTTTGGTCTTCGGAAATGGATAAAAGTTCTTCGTGATGGTCCCAGGAGCAATTAGATGGGTCACAACCCTATTTTTGCAACTTTGAAAATTTTAGTGGGTAAGAGTTATGCCCCTTGATTAAGCGATTTCATCAAATATTGGGAAAACCGTCGCTTTTTTGGAATTTTTGGACCAACTTATGTCGTTCGAAATGATCTCAGCTACAATTTGATATGCCACAACCCTACTTTTGGTGACTTAGATGACTTGGAATTCTTGCGCGTTGAGGGTTACGAGGCTTTAATAAGTGCGATTACGCCCAAATTAGGGAAAACCGGCACTTTTTTGGTCTTCGGAAATGGATAAAAGTTCTTCGTGATGGTCCCAGGAGCAATTAGATGGGTCACAACCCTATTTTTGCAACTTTGAAAATTTTAGTGGGTAAGAGTTATGCCCCTTGATTAAGCGATTTCATCAAATATTGGGAAAACCGTCGCTTTTTTGGAATTTTTGGACCAACTTATGTCGTTCGAAATGATCTCAGCTACATTTTGATATGCCACAACCCTACTTTTGGTGACTTAGATGACTTGGAATTCTTGCGCGTTGAGGGTTACGAGGCTTTAATAAGTGCGATTACGCCCAAATTAGGGAAAACCGGCACTTTTTTGGTCTTCGGAAATGGATAAAAGTTCTTCGTGATGGTCTCAGGAGCAATTAGATGGGTCACAACCCTATTTTTGCAACTTTGAAAATTTTAGTGGGTAAGAGTTATGCCCCTTGATTAAGCGATTTCATCAAATATTGGGAAAACCGTCGCTTTTTTGGAATTTTTGGACCAACTTATGTTGTTCGAAATGATCTCAGCTACATTTTGATATGCCACAACCCTACTTTTGGTGACTTAGATGACTTGGAATTCTTGCGCGTTGAGGGTTACGAGGCTTTAATAAGTGCGATTACGCCCAAATTAGGGAAAACCGGCACTTTTTTGGTCTTCGGGAATGGATAAAAGTTCTTCGTGATGGTCCCAGGAGCAATTAGATGGGTCACAACCCTATTTTTGCAACTTTGAAAATTTTAGTGGGTAAGAGTTATGCCCCTTGATTAAGCGATTTCATCAAATATTGGGAAAACCGTCGCTTTTTTGGAATTTTTGGACCAACTTATGTCGTTCGAAATGATCTCAGCTACATTTTGATATGCCACAACCCTACTTTTGGTGACTTAGATGACTTGGAATTCTTGCGCGTTGAGGGTTACGAGGCTTTAATAAGTGCGATTACGCCCAAATTAGGGAAAACCGGCACTTTTTTGGTCTTCGGAAATGGATAAAAGTTCTTCGTGATGGTCCCAGGAGCAATTAGATGGGTCACAACCCTATTTTTGCAACTTTGAAAATTTTAGTGGGTAAGAGTTATGCCCCTTGATTAAGCGATTTCATCAAATATTGGGAAAACCGTCGCTTTTTTGGAATTTTTGGACCAACTAATGTCGTTCGAAATGATCTCAGCTACATTTTGATATGCCACAACCCTACTTTTGGTGACTTAGATGACTTGGAATTCTTGCGCGTTGAGGGTTACGAGGCTTTAATAAGTGCGATTACGCCCAAATTAGGGAAAACCGGCACTTTTTTGGTCTTCGGAAATGGATAAAAGTTCTTCGTGATGGTCCCAGGAGCAATTAGATGGGTCACAACCCTATTTTTGCAACTTTGAAAATTTTAGTGGGTAAGAGTTATGCCCCTTGATTAAGCGATTTCATCAAATATTGGGAAAACCGTCGCTTTTTTGGAATTTTTGGACCAACTTATGTCGTTCGAAATGATCTCAGCTACATTTTGATATGCCACAACCCTACTTTTGGTGACTTAGATGACTTGGAATTCTTGCGCGTTGAGGGTTACGAGGCTTTAATAAGTGCGATTACGCCCAAATTAGGGAAAACCGGCACTTTTTTGGTCTTCGGAAATGGATAAAAGTTCTTCGTGATGGTCCCAGGAGCAATTAGATGGGTCACAACCCTATTTTTGCAACTTTGAAAATTTTAGTGGGTAAGAGTTATGCCCCTTGATTAAGCGATTTCATCAAATATTGGGAAAACCGTCGCTTTTTTGGAATTTTTGGACCAACTTATGTCGTTCGAAATGATCTCAGCTACATTTTGATATGCCACAACCCTACTTTTGGTGACTTAGATGACTTGGAATTCTTGCGCGTTGAGGGTTACGAGGCTTTAATAAGTGCGATTACGCCCAAATTAGGGAAAACCGGCACTTTTTTGGTCTTCGGAAATGGATAAAAGTTCTTCGTGATGGTCCCAGGAGCAATTAGATGGGTCACAACCCTATTTTTGCAACTTTGAAAATTTTAGTGGGTAAGAGTTATGCCCCTTGATTAAGCGATTTCATCAAATATTGGGAAAACCGTCGCTTTTTTGGAATTTTTGGACCAACTTATGTTGTTCGAAATGATCTCAGCTACATTTTGATATGCCACAACCCTACTTTTGGTGACTTAGATGACTTGGAATTCTTGCGCGTTGAGGGTTACGAGGCTTTAATAAGTGCGATTACGCCCAAATTAGGGAAAACCGGCACTTTTTTGGTCTTCGGAAATGGATAAAAGTTCTTCGTGATGGTCCCAGGAGCAATTAGATGGGTCACAACCCTATTTTTGCAACTTTGAAAATTTTAGTGGGTAAGAGTTATGCCCCTTGATTAAGCGATTTCATCAAATATTGGGAAAACCGTCGCTTTTTTGGAATTTTTGGACCAACTTATGTCGTTCGAAATGATCTCAGCTACATTTTGATATGCCACAACCCT
The DNA here is from genome assembly GCA_916613615.1 of Steromphala cineraria. NCBI lineage: Eukaryota > Metazoa > Mollusca > Gastropoda > Trochida > Trochidae > Steromphala > Steromphala cineraria. Next base: position 74,448 of record CAKAJN010000056.1, read on the forward strand.
ACTTTTGGTGACTTAGATGACTTGGAATTCTTGCGCGTTGAGGGTTACGAGGCTTTAATAAGTGCGATTACGCCCAAATTAGGGAAAACCGGCACTTTTTTGGTCTTCGGAAATGGATAAAAGTTCTTCGTGATGGTCCCAGGAGCAATTAGATGGGTCACAACCCTATTTTTGCAACTTTGAAAATTTTAGTGGGTAAGAGTTATGCCCCTTGATTAAGCGATTTCATCAAATATTGGGAAAACCGTCGCTTTTTTGGAATTTTTGGACCAACTTATGTCGTTCGAAATGATCTCAGCTACATTTTGATATGCCACAACCCTACTTTTGGTGACTTAGATGACTTGGAATTCTTGCGCGTTGAGGGTTACGAGGCTTTAATAAGTGCGATTACGCCCAAATTAGGGAAAACCGGCACTTTTTTGGTCTTCGGAAATGGATAAAAGTTCTTCGTGATGGTCCCAGGAGCAATTAGATGGGTCACAACCCTATTTTTGCAACTTTGAAAATTTTAGTGGGTAAGAGTTATGCCCCTTGATTAAGCGATTTCATCAAATATTGGGAAAACCGTCGCTTTTTTGGAATTTTTGGACCAACTTATGTCGTTCGAAATGATCTCAGCTACATTTTGATATGCCACAACCCTACTTTTGGTGACTTAGATGACTTGGAATTCTTGCGCGTTGAGGGTTACGAGGCTTTAATAAGTGCGATTACGCCCAAATTAGGGAAAACCGGCACTTTTTTGGTCTTCGGAAATGGATAAAAGTTCTTCGTGATGGTCCCAGGAGCAATTAGATGGGTCACAACCCTATTTTTGCAACTTTGAAAATTTTAGTGGGTAAGAGTTATGCCCCTTGATTAAGCGATTTCATCAAATATTGGGAAAACCGTCGCTTTTTTGGAATTTTTGGACCAACTTATGTCGTTCGAAATGATCTCAGCTACATTTTGATATGCCACAACCCTACTTTTGGTGACTTAGATGACTTGGAATTCTTGCGCGTTGAGGGTTACGAGGCTTTAATAAGTGCGAATACGCCCAAATTAGGGAAAACCGGCACTTTTTTGGTCTTCGGAAATGGATAAAAGTTCTTCGTGATGGTCCCAGGAGCAATTAGATGGGTCACAACCCTATTTTTGCAACTTTGAAAATTTTAGTGGGTAAGAGTTATGCCCCTTGATTAAGCGATTTCATCAAATATTGGGAAAACCGTCGCTTTTTTGGAATTTTTGGACCAACTTATGTCGTTCGAAATGATCTCAGCTACATTTTGATATGCCACAACCCTACTTTTGGTGACTTAGATGACTTGGAATTCTTGCGCGTTGAGGGTTACGAGGCTTTAATAAGTGCGATTACGCCCAAATTAGGGAAAACCGGCACTTTTTTGGTCTTCGGAAATGGATAAAAGTTCTTCGTGATGGTCCCAGGAGCAATTAGATGGGTCACAACCCTATTTTTGCAACTTTGAAAATTTTAGTGGGTAAGAGTTATGCCCCTTGATTAAGCGATTTCATCAAATATTGGGAAAACCGTCGCTTTTTTGGAATTTTTGGACCAACTTATGTCGTTCGAAATGATCTCAGCTACATTTTGATATGCCACAACCCTACTTTTGGTGACTTAGATGACTTGGAATTCTTGCGCGTTGAGGGTTACGAGGCTTTAATAAGTGCGATTACGCCCAAATTAGGGAAAACCGGCACTTTTTTGGTCTTCGGAAATGGATAAAAGTTCTTCGTGATGGTCCCAGGAGCAATTAGATGGGTCACAACCCTATTTTTGCAACTTTGAAAATTTTAGTGGGTAAGAGTTATGCCCCTTGATTAAGCGATTTCATCAAATATTGGGAAAACCGTCGCTTTTTTGGAATTTTTGGACCAACTTATGTCGTTCGAAATGATCTCAGCTACATTTTGATATGCCACAACCCTACTTTTGGTGACTTAGATGACTTGGAATTCTTGCGCGTTGAGGGTTACGAGGCTTTAATAAGTGCGAATACGCCCAAATTAGGGAAAACCGGCACTTTTTTGGTCTTCGGAAATGGATAAAAGTTCTTCGTGATGGTCCCAGGAGCAATTAGATGGGTCACAACCCTATTTTTGCAACTTTGAAAATTTTAGTGGGTAAGAGTTATGCCCCTTGATTAAGCGATTTCATCAAATATTGGGAAAACCGTCGCTTTTTTGGAATTTTTGGACCAACTTATGTCGTTCGAAATGATCTCAGCTACATTTTGATATGCCACAACCCTACTTTTGGTGACTTAGATGACTTGGAATTCTTGCGCGTTGAGGGTTACGAGGCTTTAATAAGTGCGATTACGCCCAAATTAGGGAAAACCGGCACTTTTTTTGGTCTTCGGAAATGGATAAAAGTTCTTCGTGATGGTCCCAGGAGCAATTAGATGGGTCACAACCCTATTTTTGCAACTTTGAAAATTTTAGTGGGTAAGAGTTATGCCCCTTGATTAAGCGATTTCATCAAATATTGGGAAAACCGTCGCTTTTTGGAATTTTTGGACCAACTTATGTCGTTCGAAATGATCTCAGCTACATTTTGATATGCCACAACCCTACTTTTGGTGACTTAGATGACTTGGAATTCTTGCGCGTTGAGGGTTACGAGGCTTTAATAAGTGCGATTACGCCCAAATTAGGGAAAACCGGCACTTTTTTGGTCTTCGAAATGGATAAAAGTTCTTCGTGATGGGTCCCAGGAGC
>CAKAJN010000057.1:0-74448 GCA_916613615.1 Steromphala cineraria
GTTGCCAGTTGTGTGGGGAGTTTGACGGCTACTTGATGATCAAAACTTTACCGTTACCGTCTAGCCTAGGATTTTCGTCTTTGTTTTCAGAATAATGACTCTAGAATGTTTGTAAAACTTGCCTTTCTAGATTTACAAAGCTAGGCTATTAGTAGACAAATGGTAATCATAATTTATTAATTTTGCTAACGGTGATTCAAGAACAAAAACAAACTTTCCCATCCTGAACTCCATCAGTCATTTTCGTATGCTTTTTAAGATTAATTTTTATATGTGACAGGGGATCTTAGTGAATAAAACACCCCCTTATTTTTATCGTATTTGAAACCTCGAATGTTCTGCTGTTTCTTGGTCAATCAGAGCGAAAGTAAAGTTTTTTTCGTCAGCTATTATGTTTAGATAATTGGTGGCCTTGCTATAAAAAGATCACTCAAAATTCGGGTAATATACCTTCATAGGCAAAAGCTTATTTGGAGCTTTGATATACACAATATATTAGGCTATCCGGTGCTGAATTCCTTTATCAGTCTAGAAGTCCTCTCATGCATGCAAAGACCGGCAGTTCTAAATAACATGTGTTATCTAATAGGTTATAATTAATCAGTCAGCCACAATAAAGCACAGCTGTCCTCAGAACAGGAAATGATCGGTCATATCAATTAACATAACGTAACATCAATATTATGTTTATAGTACTTACAAGGTCTGGTTCAAACAATCACTGCAATCTCGTTCCACCTCCCTGGCTGCAGTTGACGAGCAGGAATAAACAAAAGATATATGCCGGTGTCATTGACCACCATAATTTTAAACCGTAAATAAATCACCCCCCCCCCCCCCCCCCCCCCCCCCCCCGTCTTCCTGCTGAAGATCGAGTTCTATCAGCGAAAGACATGTGACTGGATTCCAAATCGGTCAAACTTGTGGTCGCCCCAGCATTTGTATTTATAAGATGAAAAAGTAATACTTTCGGAAAACTAGTTGATTATAATACAGAAGAATTAGAAAATAATAGGAGGAAAGAAATGTTTTTTTGTGGGTTTGGTTGTCAACTTATAGCTCAAGATAAAATAAACGAGGCGGAATTCCTCCATTTTGGTTACCAACATGATGTAAAGTGTAAATGTTCCATTACATTATTATCTCGGTATTTACTGTAGGGTGTTATATTCAGTTCAGCTCATCACTACATTACTAATGTTTACCCACCTAAAGCCGTGGCCATATATCCAGGTTGCTCCCCCCCCCCCCCGGTTTGTGTGAACACAATCACAGAATAATAATTATTGTTACAATAAAATGTTAAAATATGCTATGTGCACCGAATAATGTGTGTACATCCGACGGCACAGGTCGGATCGTATCTGTTGAAGCAATTTGTCCGAGAGAATACAGGTTCGATTATGATAGCTGAACATAACAGCAGCTAACATGTAGCATGTAGTTATAGGAATCATTTTACAATTTTTTCCAGACGTCCATTCTTTTCACAATCAGTGTATATGAATTGCATTTGCCTTTAAATAGTAAATGATTACACAATATAAAGAACCTTTCAAAATACACATTTCAATAATGTGTGTTCATTTAATAATTCTTTAAAAAAATGTGTAGAAATTTTGTTTTGACATGATAAGTATGTTTCTAATACAGCAAAAAAAAATGAATAAAAATATCCATGACAGTTTTCTTCCCTGCTATATAAAAAGTAGGATCGTTGTAAAACATTTTAGGTTGAATTGAAATTATCTCAGCTTGAAGTACATTATTCAAATAAATGTATTTGACTAATATTAAATAAATGCCATTAGATTTACATCATAATGCGCATAAAAATTTAAATTTTATGTATATTTGTTCCCGTCGTTCCCTAGGTAACCAATGGAAATTTAAGTTAAATTATGATATTGTAGCCCAAATTATTCTTCATAAATGCGTTTTATACTAGTTTACGATAGCAATTAAAACTATTTAGACTACACTATAATAACTAATAGTCAATGGAAATATCGTAAAGCGGCGAATTCTTTTTGAATTATGTACTGTACCTGCACTGACACATGCACCTTTGCAACTGTTCATAAATGTTGATTTTGAAGCGTCTCTTCTCGTGACCGTTTCCCGAATACCACGCATTTTTGCCGAGTCTGACCCCCTCCCAATTTCTCAAGAGTTTGGCGAAAATTCAAAAACGGGTTCATAATTATACACCTTTGACGCTTTTAAGTATTTCGAAATTAAACTCATGATCACTGTCAAAGTTATTGAGATGACTCAATCTTGATTGAATAATCTCCTGTGTACTCATAAAAGATTACACACTGAAGTGTTTAGTTATAAAAGCAACTCATTGTCTAAGAGCTGATTCAATCAATCGACGACAATTAACCCTATCAAGCCCCTTGCGATGACGAGCTCTAAGCTCCTTACCGCGTTGGTTTTCATTAGCGCTGCGCTGAGCTGAGCTAGCCGACTTGCTAACGAGCTAACGAAGCCTCAGTCGATAAGTATGAGACACATTTTTATCCTCGACGTAGTCCCGCTTTAAGGTGTACCAAGCTTGTAGAGATTTGCAAAAACTGATTTTTAAGACCTTTTATTTTCACTTAAAATTACCAGTGTTAATTGAACAAGGGAGAGAACCCTACACAGACATCCACTGCATTTTCTACCAAAAACATGACTTTCAAAATTTTCATTAAAAATGTGCATAAACTGTTCTTTAAGGTGTACCAAGCATGTAGAGATTTGCAAAAACTGATTTTTAAGACCTTTTATTTTCACTTAAAATGACCAGTGTTAATTGAACAAGGGAGAAAACCCTACACAGACATCCACTGCATTTTCTACCAAAAACATGATTTTCAAAATTTTGATTAAAAATGGGCAGAAACTGTTCGTAAAGGTGTAGCGAGCATGTAGAGATGCGCACAAATTGATTTCTAAGACCTTTTATTTTGACGTCTATTTAAAAATCTGAATTCAGGTTATACAGATATAGGCTTTGCATTTTTCACCAAAAACATGACTTTCAAAATTTTGATTAAAAATGGGCAGAAACTGTTCGTAAAGGTGTAGCGAGCATGTAGAATTGCGCACAAATTGATTTCTAAGACCTTTTATTTTGACGTATATATTGAAAAATCAGAATTCAGGTTATACAGATATAGGCTTTGCATTTTTCATCAGAAACATGACATTCCATATTTTGACTGAAAATGGCCAGAAACTGTTCTTTAAGGTGTACCAAGCTTGTAGAGATTTGCAAAAACTGATTTTTAAGACCTTTCATTTTCACTTAAAATGACCAGTGTTAACTGAACAAGGGAGAGAACCCTACACAGACATCCACTGCATTTTCTACCAAAAACATGACTTTCAAAATTTTGATTAAAAATGTGCATAAACTGTTAGTAAAGGTGTAGCGAGCATGTAGAGATGCGCACAAATTGATATCTAAGACCTTTTATTTTGACGTATATTGAAAAATCTGAATTCAGGTTATACAGATATAGGCTTTGCATTTTTCACCAAAAACATGACTTTCAAAATTTTGATTAAAAATGGGCAGAAACGGTTCGTAAAGGTGTAGCGAGCATGTAGAGATGCGCACAAATTGATTTCTAAGACCTTTTATTTTGACGTATATATTGAAAAATCAGAATTCAGGTTATACAGATATAGGCTTTGCATTTTTCATCAAAAACATGACTTTCAATATTTTGATTGAAAATGGGCAGAAACTGTTCTTTAAGGTGTACCAAGCATGTAGAGATTTGCAAAAACTGATTTTTAAGACCTTTTATTTTCACTTAAAATGACCAGTGTTAATTGAACAAGGGAGAAAACCCTACACAGACATCCACTGCATTTTCTACCAAAAACATGATTTTCAAAATTTTGATTAAAAATGGGCAGAAACTGTTCGTAAAGGTGTAGCGAGCATGTTGAGATGCGCACAAATTGATTTCTAAGACCTTTTATTTTGACGTATATATTGAAAAATCAGAATTCAGGTTATACAGATATAGGCTTTGCATTTTTCACCAAAAACATGACTTTCAAAATTTTGATTAAAAATGGGCAGAAACTGTTCGTTAAGGTCTAGCGAGCATGTAGAGATGCGCACAAATTGATTTCTAAGACCTTTTATTTTGACGTATATTGAAAAATCTGAATTCAGGTTATACAGATATAGGCTTTGCATTTTTCATCAAAAACATGACTTTCAATATTTTGATTGAAAATGGGCAGAAACTGTTCTTTAAGGTGTACCAAGCATGTAGAGATTTGCAAAAACTGATTTTTAAGACCTTTTATTTTCACTTAAAATGACCAGTGTTAATTGAACAAGGGAGAAAACCCTACACAGACATCCACTGCATTTTCTACCAAAAACATGATTTTCAAAATTTTGATTAAAAATGGGCAGAAACTGTTCGTAAAGGTGTAGCGAGCATGTAGAGATGCGCACAAATTGATTTCTAAGACCTTTTATTTTGACGTATATATTGAAAAATCAGAATTCAGGTTATACAGATATAGGCTTTGCATTTTTCATCAGAAACATGACATTCCATATTTTGACTGAAAATGGCCAGAAACTTTTCTTTAAGGTGTACCAATCTTGTAGAGATTTGCAAAAACTGATTTTTAAGACCTTTCATTTTCACTTAAAATGACCAGTGTTAATTGAACAAGGGAGAGAACCCTACACAGACATCCACTGCATTTTCTACCAAAAACATGACTTTCAAAATTTTGATTAAAAATGTGCATAAACTGTTAGTAAAGGTGTAGCGAGCATGTAGAGATGCGCACAAATTGATATCTAAGACCTTTTATTTTGACGTATATTGAAAAATCTGAATTCAGGTTATACAGATATAGGCTTTGCATTTTTCACCAAAAACATGACTTTCAAAATTTTGATTAAAAATGGGCAGAAACTGTTCGTAAAGGTGTAGCGAGCATGTAGAGATGCGCACAAATTGATTTCTAAGACCTTTTATTTTGACGTATATATTGAAAAATCAGAATTCAGGTTATACAGATATAGGCTTTGCATTTTTCACCAAAAACATGGCTTTCAATATTTTGATTGAAAATGGGCAGAAACTGTTCTTTAAGGTGTACCAAGCATGTAGAGATTTGCAAAAACTGATTTTTAAGATCTTTTATTTTCCCTTAAAATGACCAGTGTTAATTAAACAAGGGAGAAAACCCTACACAGACATCCACTGCATTTTCTACCAAAAACATGACTTTCAAAATTTTGATTAAAAATGGGCAGAAACTGTTCGTAAAGGTGTAGCGAGCATGTAGAGATGGGCACAAATTGATTCTAAGACCTATTATTTTGACGTATATTGAAAAATCTGAATTCAGGTTATACAGATATAGGCTTTGCATTTTTCACCAAAAACATGACTTTCAAAATTTTGATTAAAAATGGGCAGAAACTGTTCGTAAAGGTGTAGCAAGCATGTAGAGATGCGCACAAATTGATTTCTAAGACCTTTTATTTTGACGTATATTGAAAAATCTGAATTCAGCTTATACAGATATAGGCTTTGCATTTTTCATCAAAAACATGACTTTCAATATTTTGATTGAAAATGGGCAGAAACTGTTCTTTAAGGTGTACCAAGCATGTAGAGATTTGCAAAAACTGATTTTTAAGACCTTTTATTTTCACTTAAAATTACCAGTGTTAATTGAACAAGGGAGAGAACCCTACACAGACATCCACTGCATTTTCTACCAAAACCCTGACTTTCAAAATTTTGATTAAAAATGGGCAGAAACTGTTCGTAAAGGTGTAGCGAGCATGTAGAGATGTGCACAAATTGATTTCTAAGACCTTTTATTTTGACGTATATTGAAAAATCTGAATTCAGGTTATACAGATATAGGCTTTGCATTTTTCACCAAAAACATAACTTTCAAAATTTTGATTAAAAATGGGCAGAAACTGTTCGTTAAGGTCTAGCGAGCATGTAGAGATGCGCACAAATTGATTTCTAAGACCTTTTATTTTGACGTATATTGAAAAATCTGAATTCAGGTTATACAGATATAGGCTTTGCATTTTTCATCAAAAACATGACTTTCATTATTTGATTGAAAATGGGCAGAAACTGTTCTTTAAGGTGTACCAAGCATGTAGAGATTTGCAAAAACTGATTTTTAAGACCTTTTATTTTCACTTAAAATGACCAGTGTTAATTGAACAAGGGAGAGAACCCTACACAGACATCCACTGCATTTTCTACCAAAAACATGACTTACAAAAATTTGATTAAAAATGGGCAGAAACTGTTCGTAAAGGTGTAGCGAGCATGTAGAGATGCGCACAAATTGATTTCTAAAACCTTTTATTTTGACGTATATTGAAAAATCTGAATTCAGGTTATACAGATATAGGCTTTGCATTTTTCATCAAAAACATGACTTTCAAAATTTTGATTAAAAATGGGCAGAAACTGTTCTTTAAGGTGTAGCGAGCATGTAGAGATGCGCACAAATTGATTTCTAAGACCTTTTATTTTGACGTATATATTGAAAAATCAGAATTCAGGTTATACAGATATAGGCTTTGCATTTTTCATCAGAAACATGACATTCCATATTTTGACTGAAAATGGCCAGAAACTGTTCTTTAAGGTGTACCAAGCTTGTAGAGATTTGCAAAAACTGATTTTTAAGACCTTTCATTTTCACTTAAAATGACCAGTGTTAATTGAACAAGGGAGAGAACCCTACACAGACATCCACTGCATTTTCTACCAAAAACATGACTTTCAAAATTTTGATTAAAAATGTGCATAAACTGTTAGTAAAGGTGTAGCGAGCATGTAGAGATGCGCACAAATTGATATCTAAGACCTTTTATTTTGACGTATATTGAAAAATCTGAATTCAGGTTATACAGAAATAGGCTTTGCATTTTTCACCAAAAACATGACTTTCAAAATTTTGATTAAAAATGGGCAGAAACTGTTCGTAAAGCTGTAGCGAGCATGTAGAGATGCGCACAAATTGATTTCTAAGACCTTTTATTTTGACGTATATATTGAAAAATCTGAATTCAGCTTATAGAGATATAGGCTTTGCATTTTTCATCAAAAACATGACTTTCAATAGTTTGATTGAAAATGGGCAGAAACTGTTCTTTAAGGTGTACCAAGCATGTAGAGATTTGCAAAAACTGATTTTTAAGATCTTTTATTTTCCCTTAAAATGACCAGTGTTAATTAAACAAGGGAGAAAACCCTACACAGACATCCACTGCATTTTCTACCAAAAACATGACTTTCAAAATTTTGATTAAAAATGGGCAGAAACTGTTCGTAAAGGTGTAGCGAGCATGTAGAGATGGGCACAAATTGATTCTAAGACCTATTATTTTGACGTATATTGAAAAATCTGAATTCAGGTTATACAGATATAGGCTTTGCATTTTTCACCAAAAACATGACTTTCAAAATTTTGATTAAAAATGGGCAGAAACTGTTCGTAAAGGTGTAGCAAGCAAGTAGAGATGCGCACAAATTGATTTCTAAGACCTTTTATTTTGACGTATATTGAAAAATCTGAATTCAGGTTATACAGATATAGGCTTTGCATTTTTCATCAAAAACATGACTTTCAATATTTTGATTGAAAATAGGCAGAAACTGTTCTTTAAGGTGTACCAAGCTTGTAGAGATTTGCAAAAACTGATTTTTAAGACCTTTTATTTTCCCTTAAAATGACCAGTGTTAATTAAACAAGGGAGAAAACCCTACACAGACATCCACTGCATTTTCTACCAAAAACATGACTTTCAAAATTTTGATTAAAAATGGGCAGAAACTGTTCGTAAAGGTGTAGCGAGCATGTAGAGATGGGCACAAATTGATTCTAAGACCTTTTATTTTGACGTATATTGAAAAATCTGAATTCAGGTTATACAGATATAGGCTTTGCATTTTTCACCAAAAACATGACTTTCAAAATTTTGATTAAAAATGGGCAGAAACTGTTCGTAAAGGTGTAGCAAGCATGTAGAGATGCGCACAAATTGATTTCTAAGACCTTTTATTTTGACGTATATTGAAAAATCTGAATTCAGGTTATACAGATATAGGCTTTGCATTTTTCATCAAAAACATGACTTTCAATATTTTGATTGAAAATGGGCAGAAACTGTTCTTTAAGGTGTACCAAGCTTGTAGAGATTTGCAAAAACTGATTTTTAAGACCTTTTATTTTCACTTAAAATGACCAGTGTTAATTGAACAAGGGAGATAACCCTAAACAGACATCCACTGCATTTTCTACCAAAAACATGACTTTCATCATTTTGATTAAAAATGGGCAGAAACTGTTCGTAAAGGTGTAGCGAGCATGTAGAGATGCGCACAAATTGATTTCTAAGACCTTTTATTTTGACGTATATTGAAAAATCTGAATTCAGCTTATACAGATATAGGCTTTGCATTTTTCATCAAAAACATGACTTTCAATATTTTGATTGAAAATGGGCAGAAACTGTTCTTTAAGGTGTACCAAGCATGTAGAGATTTGCAAAAACTGATTTTTAAGACCTTTTATTTTCACTTAAAATTACCAGTGTTAATTGAACAAGGGAGAGAACCCTAAACAGACATCCACTGCATTTTCTACCAAAAACATGACTTTCATAATTTTGATTAAAAATGGGCAGAAACTGTTCGTAAAGGTGTAGCGAGCATGTAGAGATGTGCACAAATTGATTTCTAAGACCTTTTATTTTGACGTATATTGAAAAATCTGAATTCAGGTTATACAGATATAGGCTTTGCATTTTTCACCAAAAACATAACTTTCAAAACTTTGATTAAAAATGGGCAGAAACTGTTCGTTAAGGTCTAGCGAGCATGTAGAGATGCGCACAAATTGATTTCTAAGACCTTTTATTTTGACGTATATTGAAAAATCTGAATTCAGGTTATACAGATATAGGCTTTGCATTTTTCATCAAAAACATGACTTTCATTATTTGATTGAAAATGGGCAGAAACTGTTCTTTAAGGTGTACCAAGCATGTAGAGATTTGCAAAAACTGATTTTTAAGACCTTTTATTTTCACTTAAAATGACCAGTGTTAATTGAACAAGGGAGAAAACCCTACACAGACATCCACTGCATTTTCTACCAAAAACATGATTTTCAAAATTTTGATTAAAAATGGGCAGAAACTGTTCGTAAAGGTGTAGCGAGCATGTAGAGATGCGCACAAATTGATTTCTAAGACCTTTTATTTTGACGTCTATTTAAAAATCTGAATTCAGGTTATACAGATATAGGCTTTGCATTTTTCACCAAAAACATGACTTTCAAAATTTTGATTAAAAATGGGCAGAAACTGTTCGTAAAGGTGTAGCGAGCATGTAGAGATGCGCACAAATTGATTTCTAAGACCTTTTATTTTGACGTATATATTGAAAAATCAGAATTCAGGTTATACAGATATAGGCTTTGCATTTTTCATCAGAAACATGACATTCCATATTTTGACTGAAAATGGCCAGAAACTGTTCTTTAAGGTGTACCAAGCTTGTAGAGATTTGCAAAAACTGATTTTTAAGACCTTTCATTTTCACTTAAAATGACCAGTGTTAATTGAACAAGGGAGAGAACCCTACACAGACATCCACTGCATTTTCTACCAAAAACATGACTTTCAAAATTTTGATTAAAAATGTGCATAAACTGTTAGTAAAGGTGTAGCGAGCATGTAGAGATGCGCACAAATTGATATCTAAGACCTTTTATTTTGACGTATATTGAAAAATCTGAATTCAGGTTATACAGAAATAGGCTTTGCATTTTTCACCAAAAACATGACTTTCAAAATTTTGATTAAAAATGGGCAGAAACTGTTCGTAAAGCTGTAGCGAGCATGTAGAGATGCGCACAAATTGATTTCTAAGACCTTTTATTTTGACGTATATATTGAAAAATCTGAATTCAGCTTATACAGATATAGGCTTTGCATTTTTCACAAAAAACATGACTTTCAATATTTTGATTGAAAATGGGCAGAAACTGTTCTTTAAGGTGTACCAAGCATGTAGAGATTTGCAAAAACTGATTTTTAAGATCTTTTATTTTCCCTTAAAATGACCAGTGTTAATTAAACAAGGGAGAAAACCCTACACAGACATCCACTGCATTTTCTACCAAAAACATGACTTTCAAAATTTTGATTAAAAATGGGCAGAAACTGTTCGTAAAGGTGTAGCGAGCATGTAGAGATGGGCACAAATTGATTCTAAGACCTATTATTTTGACGTATATTGAAAAATCTGAATTCAGGTTATACAGATATAGGCTTTGCATTTTTCACCAAAAACATGACTTTCAAAATTTTGATTAAAAATGGGCAGAAACTGTTCGTAAAGGTGTAGCAAGCATGTAGAGATGCGCACAAATTGATTTCTAAGACCTTTTATTTTGACGTATATTGAAAAATCTGAATTCAGCTTATACAGATATAGGCTTTGCATTTTTCATCAAAAACATGACTTTCAATATTTTGATTGAAAATGGGCAGAAACTGTTCTTTAAGGTGTACCAAGCATGTAGAGATTTGCAAAAACTGATTTTTAAGACCTTTTATTTTCACTTAAAATTACCAGTGTTAATTGAACAAGGGAGAGAACCCTACACAGACATCCACTGCATTTTCTACCAAAACCCTGACTTTCAAAATTTTGATTAAAAATGGGCAGAAACTGTTCGTAAAGGTGTAGCGAGCATGTAGAGATGTGCACAAATTGATTTCTAAGACCTTTTATTTTGACGTATATTGAAAAATCTGAATTCAGGTTATACAGATATAGGCTTTGCATTTTTCACCAAAAACATAACTTTCAAAATTTTGATTAAAAATGGGCAGAAACTGTTCGTTAAGGTCTAGCGAGCATGTAGAGATGCGCACAAATTGATTTCTAAGACCTTTTATTTTGACGTATATTGAAAAATCTGAATTCAGGTTATACAGATATAGGCTTTGCATTTTTCATCAAAAACATGACTTTCATTATTTGATTGAAAATGGGCAGAAACTGTTCTTTAAGCTGTACCAAGCATGTAGAGATTTGCAAAAACTGATTTTTAAGACCTTTTATTTTCACTTAAAATGACCAGTGTTAATTGAACAAGGGAGAGAACCCTACACAGACATCCACTGCATTTTCTACCAAAAACATGACTTACAAAAATTTGATTAAAAATGGGCAGAAACTGTTCGTAAAGGTGTAGCGAGCATGTAGAGATGCGCACAAATTGATTTCTAAAACCTTTTATTTTGACGTATATTGAAAAATCTGAATTCAGGTTATACAGATATAGGCTTTGCATTTTTCATCAAAAACATGACTTTCAAAATTTTGATTAAAAATGGGCAGAAACTGTTCTTTAAGGTGTAGCGAGCATGTAGAGATGCGCACAAATTGATTTCTAAGACCTTTTATTTTGACGTATATATTGAAAAATCAGAATTCAGGTTATACAGATATAGGCTTTGCATTTTTCATCAGAAACATGACATTCCATATTTTGACTGAAAATGGCCAGAAACTGTTCTTTAAGGTGTACCAAGCTTGTAGAGATTTGCAAAAACTGATTTTTAAGACCTTTCATTTTCACTTAAAATGACCAGTGTTAATTGAACAAGGGAGAGAACCCTACACAGACATCCACTGCATTTTCTACCAAAAACATGACTTTCAAAATTTTGATTAAAAATGTGCATAAACTGTTAGTAAAGGTGTAGCGAGCATGTAGAGATGCGCACAAATTGATATCTAAGACCTTTTATTTTGACGTATATTGAAAAATCTGAATTCAGGTTATACAGAAATAGGCTTTGCATTTTTCACCAAAAACATGACTTTCAAAATTTTGATTAAAAATGGGCAGAAACTGTTCGTAAAGCTGTAGCGAGCATGTAGAGATGCGCACAAATTGATTTCTAAGACCTTTTATTTTGACGTATATATTGAAAAATCTGAATTCAGCTTATACAGATATAGGCTTTGCATTTTTCATCAAAAACATGACTTTCAATAGTTTGATTGAAAATGGGCAGAACCTGTTCTTTAAGGTGTACCAAGCATGTAGAGATTTGCAAAAACTGATTTTTAAGATCTTTTATTTTCCCTTAAAATGACCAGTGTTAATTAAACAAGGGAGAAAACCCTACACAGACATCCACTGCATTTTCTACCAAAAACATGACTTTCAAAATTTTGATTAAAAATGGGCAGAAACTGTTCGTAAAGGTGTAGCGAGCATGTAGAGATGGGCACAAATTGATTCTAAGACCTATTATTTTGACGTATATTGAAAAATCTGAATTCAGGTTATACAGATATAGGCTTTGCATTTTTCACCAAAAACATGACTTTCAAAATTTTGATTAAAAATGGGCAGAAACTGTTCGTAAAGGTGTAGCAAGCAAGTAGAGATGCGCACAAATTGATTTCTAAGACCTTTTATTTTGACGTATATTGAAAAATCTGAATTCAGGTTATACAGATATAGGCTTTGCATTTTTCATCAAAAACATGACTTTCAATATTTTGATTGAAAATAGGCAGAAACTGTTCTTTAAGGTGTACCAAGCTTGTAGAGATTTGCAAAAACTGATTTTTAAGATCTTTTATTTTCCCTTAAAATGACCAGTGTTAATTAAACAAGGGAGAAAACCCTACACAGACATCCACTGCATTTTCTACCAAAAACATGACTTTCAAAATTTTGATTAAAAATGGGCAGAAACTGTTCGTAAAGGTGTAGCGAGCATGTAGAGATGGGCACAAATTGATTCTAAGACCTATTATTTTGACGTATATTGAAAAATCTGAATTCAGGTTATACAGATATAGGCTTTGCATTTTTCACCAAAAACATGACTTTCAAAATTTTGACTAAAAATGGGCAGAAACTGTTCGTAAAGGTGTAGCAAGCATGTAGAGATGCGCACAAATTGATTTCTAAGACCTTTTATTTTGACGTATATTGAAAAATCTGAATTCAGGTTATACAGATATAGGCTTTGCATTTTTCATCAAAAACATGACTTTCAATATTTTGATTGAAAATGGGCAGAAACTGTTCTTTAAGGTGTACCAAGCTTGTAGAGATTTGCAAAAACTGATTTTTAAGACCTTTTATTTTCACTTAAAATGACCAGTGTTAATTGAACAAGGGAGATAACCCTAAACAGACATCCACTGCATTTTCTACCAAAAACATGACTTTCATCATTTTGATTAAAAATGGGCAGAAACTGTTCGTAAAGGTGTAGCGAGCATGTAGAGATGCGCACAAATTGATTTCTAAGACCTTTTATTTTGACGTATATTGAAAAATCTGAATTCAGCTTATACAGATATAGGCTTTGCATTTTTCATCAAAAACATGACTTTCAATATTTTGATTGAAAATGGGCAGAAACTGTTCTTTAAGGTGTACCAAGCATGTAGAGATTTGCAAAAACTGATTTTTAAGACCTTTTATTTTCACTTAAAATTACCAGTGTTAATTGAACAAGGGAGAGAACCCTAAACAGACATCCACTGCATTTTCTACCAAAAACATGACTTTCATAATTTTGATTAAAAATGGGCAGAAACTGTTCGTAAAGGTGTAGCGAGCATGTAGAGATGTGCACAAATTGATTTCTAAGACCTTTTATTTTGACGTATATTGAAAAATCTGAATTCAGGTTATACAGATATAGGCTTTGCATTTTTCACCAAAAACATAACTTTCAAAACTTTGATTAAAAATGGGCAGAAACTGTTCGTTAAGGTCTAGCGAGCATGTAGAGATGCGCACAAATTGATTTCTAAGACCTTTTATTTTGACGTATATTGAAAAATCTGAATTCAGGTTATACAGATATAGGCTTTGCATTTTTCATCAAAAACATGACTTTCATTATTTGATTGAAAATGGGCAGAAACTGTTCTTTAAGGTGTACCAAGCATGTAGAGATTTGCAAAAACTGATTTTTAAGACCTTTTATTTTCACTTAAAATGACCAGTGTTAATTGAACAAGGGAGAAAACCCTACACAGACATCCACTGCATTTTCTACCAAAAACATGATTTTCAAAATTTTGATTAAAAATGGGCAGAAACTGTTCGTAAAGGTGTAGCGAGCATGTAGAGATGCGCACAAATTGATTTCTAAGACCTTTTATTTTGACGTCTATTTAAAAATCTGAATTCAGGTTATACAGATATAGGCTTTGCATTTTTCACCAAAAACATGACTTTCAAAATTTTGATTAAAAATGGGCAGAAACTGTTCGTAAAGGTGTAGCGAGCATGTAGAGATGCGCACAAATTGATTTCTAAGACCTTTTATTTTGACGTATATATTGAAAAATCAGAATTCAGGTTATACAGATATAGGCTTTGCATTTTTCATCAGAAACATGACATTCCATATTTTGACTGAAAATGGCCAGAAACTGTTCTTTAAGGTGTACCAAGCTTGTAGAGATTTGCAAAAACTGATTTTTAAGACCTTTCATTTTCACTTAAAATGACCAGTGTTAATTGAACAAGGGAGA
Organism: Steromphala cineraria; assembly: GCA_916613615.1. Lineage (NCBI taxonomy): Eukaryota > Metazoa > Mollusca > Gastropoda > Trochida > Trochidae > Steromphala > Steromphala cineraria. The sequence continues at coordinate 14,619 of CAKAJN010000057.1, forward strand.
GAACCCTACACAGACATCCACTGCATTTTCTACCAAAAACATGACTTTCAAAATTTTGATTAAAAATGTGCATAAACTGTTAGTAAAGGTGTAGCGAGCATGTAGAGATGCGCACAAATTGATATCTAAGACCTTTTATTTTGACGTATATTGAAAAATCTGAATTCAGGTTATACAGAAATAGGCTTTGCATTTTTCACCAAAAACATGACTTTCAAAATTTTGATTAAAAATGGGCAGAAACTGTTCGTAAAGCTGTAGCGAGCATGTAGAGATGCGCACAAATTGATTTCTAAGACCTTTTATTTTGACGTATATATTGAAAAATCTGAATTCAGCTTATACAGATATAGGCTTTGCATTTTTCACAAAAAACATGACTTTCAATATTTTGATTGAAAATGGGCAGAAACTGTTCTTTAAGGTGTACCAAGCATGTAGAGATTTGCAAAAACTGATTTTTAAGATCTTTTATTTTCCCTTAAAATGACCAGTGTTAATTAAACAAGGGAGAAAACCCTACACAGACATCCACTGCATTTTCTACCAAAAACATGACTTTCAAAATTTTGATTAAAAATGGGCAGAAACTGTTCGTAAAGGTGTAGCGAGCATGTAGAGATGGGCACAAATTGATTCTAAGACCTATTATTTTGACGTATATTGAAAAATCTGAATTCAGGTTATACAGATATAGGCTTTGCATTTTTCACCAAAAACATGACTTTCAAAATTTTGATTAAAAATGGGCAGAAACTGTTCGTAAAGGTGTAGCAAGCATGTAGAGATGCGCACAAATTGATTTCTAAGACCTTTTATTTTGACGTATATTGAAAAATCTGAATTCAGGTTATACAGATATAGGCTTTGCATTTTTCATCAAAAACATGACTTTCAATATTTTGATTGAAAATGGGCAGAAACTGTTCTTTAAGGTGTACCAAGCTTGTAGAGATTTGCAAAAACTGATTTTTAAGACCTTTTATTTTCACTTAAAATGACCAGTGTTAATTGAACAAGGGAGAGAACCCTACACAGACATCCACTGCATTCTCTACCAAAAACATGACTTTCAAAATTTTGATTAAAAATGGGCAGAAACTGTTTGTAAAGGTGTAGCGAGCATGTAGAGATGTGCACAAATTGATTTCTAAGACCTTTTATTTTGACGTATATTGAAAAATCTGAATTCAGGTTATACAGATATAGGCTTTGCATTTTTCACCAAAAACATGACTTTCAAAATTTTGATTAAAAATGGGCAGAAACTGTTCGTAAAGGTCTAGCGAGCATGTAGAGATGCGCACAAATTGATTTCTAAGACCTTTTATTTTGACGTATATTGAAAAATCTGAATTCAGGTTATACAGATATAGGCTTTGCATTTTTCATCAAAAACATGACTTTCAATATTTTGATTGAAAATGGGCAGAAACTGTTCTTTAAGGTGTACCAAGCATGTAGAGATTTGCAAAAACTGATTTTTAAGATCTTTTATTTTCACTTAAAATGACCAGTGTTAATTGAACAAGGGAGAAAACCCTACACAGACATCCACTGCATTTTCTACCAAAAACATGATTTTCAAAATTTTGATTAAAAATGGGCAGAAACTGTTCGTAAAGTTGTAGCGAGCATGTAGAGATGCGCACAAATTGATTTCTAAGACCTTTTATTTTGACGTCTATTTAAAAATCTGAATTCAGGTTATACAGATATAGGCTTTGCATTTTTCACCAAAAACATGACTTTCAAAATTTTGATTAAAAATGGGCAGAAACTGTTCGTAAAGGTCTAGCGAGCATGTAGAGATGCGCACAAATTGATTTCTAAGACCTTTTATTTTGACGTATATATTGAAAAATCAGAATTCAGGTTATACAGATATAGGCTTTGCATTTTTCATCAGAGACATGACATTCCATATTTTGACTGAAAATGGCCAGAAACTGTTCTTTAAGGTGTACCAAGCTTGTAGAGATTTGCAAAAACTGATTTTTAAGACCTTTCATTTTCACTTAAAATGACCAGTGTTAATTGAACAAGGGAGAGAACCCTACACAGACATCCACTGCATTTTCTACCAAAAACATGACTTTCAAAATTTTGATTAAAAATGTGCATAAACTGTTAGTAAAGGTGTAGCGAGCATGTAGAGATGCGCACAAATTGATTTCTAAGACCTTTTATCTTGACGTATATTGAAAAATCTGAATTCAGCTTATACAGATATAGGCTTTGCATTTTTCATCAAAAACATGACTTTCAATAGTTTGATTGAAAATGGGCAGAAACTGTTCTTTAAGGTGTACCAAGCATGTAGAGATTTGCAAAAACTGATTTTTAAGACCTTTTATTTTCACTTAAAATGACCAGTGTTAATTGAACAAGGGAGAAAACCCTACACAGACATCCACTGCATTTTCTACCAAAAACATGACTTTCAAAATTATGATTAAAAATGGGCAGAAACTGTTAGTAAAGGTGTAGCGAGCATGTAGAGATGGGCACAAATTGATTCTAAGACCTTTTATTTTGACGTATATTGAAAAATCTGAATTCAGGTTATACAGATATAGGCTTTGCATTTTTCATCAAAAACATGACTTTCAATATTTTTATTGAAAATGGGCAGAAACTGTTCTTTAAGGTGTACCAAGCATGTAGAGATTTGCAAAAACTGATTTTTAAGACCTTTTATTTTCACTTAAAATGACCAGTGTTAATTGAACAAGGGAGAGAACCCTACACAGACATCCACTGCATTTTCTACCAAAAACATGACTTTCAAAATTTTGATTAAAAATGGGCAGAAACTGTTCGTAAAGGTGTAGCGAGCATGTAGAGATGGGCAAAAACTGATTTTTAAGACCTTTTATATTGAAGTATATTGAAAAATCTGATTTCAGGTTATACAGATATAGGCTTTGCATTTTTCACCAAAAACATGACTTTCAATATTTTGATTGAAAATGGGCAGAAACTGTTCTTTAAGGTGTACCAAGCTTGTAGAGATTTGCAAAAACTGATTTTTAAGACCTTTTATTTTCACTTAAAATGACCAGTGTTAATTGAACAAGGGAGAGAACCCTACACAGACATCCACTGCATTTTCTACCAAAAACATGACTTTCAAAATTTTGATTAAAAATGGGCAGAAACTGTTCGTAAAGGTGTAGCGAGCATGTAGAGATGCGCACAAATTGATTTCTAAGACCTTTTATTTTGACGTATATTGAAAAGTCTGAATTCAGCTTATACAGATATAGGCTTTGCATTTTTCATCAAAAAAATGACTTTCAATATTTTGATTGAAAATGGGCAGAAACTGTTCTTTAAGGTGTACCAAGCATGTAGAGATTTGCAAAAACTGATTTTTAAGACCTTTTATTTTCACTTAAAATGACCAGTGTTAATTGAACAAGGGAGAAAACCCTACACAGACATCCACTGCATTTTCTACCAAAAACATGACTTTCAAAATTTTGATTAAAAATGGGCAAAAACTGTTCGTAAAGGTGTAGCGAGCATGTAGAGATGCGCACAAATTGATTTCTAAGACCTTTTATTTTGACGTATATTGAAAAATCTGAATTCAGCTTATACAGATATAGGCTTTGCATTTTTCATCAAAAACATGACTTTCAATATTTTGATTGAAAATGGGCAGAAACTGTTCTTTAAGGTGTACCAAGCATGTAGAGATTTGCAAAAACTGATTTTTAAGACCTTTTATTTTCACTTAAAATGACCAGTGTTAATTGAACAAGGGAGAGAACCCTACACAGACATCCACTGCATTTTCTACCAAAAACATGACTTTCAAAATTTTGATTAAAAATGGGCAAAAACTGTTCGTAAAGGTGTAGCGAGCATGTAGAGATGCGCACAAATTGATTTCTAAGACCTTTTATTTTGACATATATTGAAAAATCTGATTTCAGGTTATACAGATATAGGCTTTGCATTTTTCACCAAAAACATGACTTTCAATATTTTGATTGAAAATGGGCAGAAACTGTTCTTTAAGGTGTACCAAGCTTGTAGAGATTTGCAAAAACTGATTTTTAAGACCTTTTATTTTCACTTAAAATGACCAGTGTTAATTGAACAAGGGAGAGAACCCTACACAGACATCCACTGCATTTTCTACCAAAAACATGACTTTCAAAATTTTGATTAAAAATGGGCAGAAACTGTTCGTAAAGGTGTAGCGAGCATGTAGAGATGCGCACAAATTGATTTCTAAGACCTTTTATTTTGACGTATATTGAAAAGTCTGAATTCAGCTTATACAGATATAGGCTTTGCATTTTTCATCAAAAACATGACTTTCAATATTTTGATTGAAAATGGGCAGAAACTGTTCTTTAAGGTGTACCAAGCATGTAGAGATTTGCCAAAACTGATTTTTAAGACCTTTTATTTTCACTTAAAATGACCAGTGTTAATTGAACAAGGGAGAAAACCCTACACAGACATCCACTGCATTTTCTACCAAAAACATGACTTTCAAAATTTTGATTAAAAATGGGCAAAAACTGTTCGTAAAGGTGTAGCGAGCATGTAGAGATGCGCACAAATTGATTTCTAAGACCTTTTATTTTGACGTATATTGAAAAGTCTGAATTCAGCTTATACAGATATAGGCTTTGCATTTTTCATCAAAAACATGACTTTCAATATTTTGATTGAAAATTGGCAGAAACTGTTCTTTAAGGTGTACCAAGCATGTAGAGATTTGCAAAAACTGATTTTTAAGACCTTTTATTTTCACTTAAAATTACCAGTGTTAATTGAACAAGGGAGAGAACCCTACACAGACATCCACTGCATTTTCTACCAAAAACATGACTTTCAAAATTTTGATTAAAAATGGGCAAAAACTGTTCGTAAAGGTGTAGCGAGCATGTAGAGATGCGCACAAATTGATTTCTAAGACCTTTTATTTTGACATATATTGAAAAATCTGATTTCAGGTTATACAGATACAGGCTTTGCATTTTTCACCAAAAACATGACTTTCAATATTTTGATTGAAAATGGGCAGAAACTGTTCTTTAAGGTGTACCAAGCTTGTAGAGATTTGCAAAAACTGATTTTTAAGACCTTTTATTTTCACTTAAAATGACCAGTGTTAATTGAACAAGGGAGAGAACCCTACACAGACATCCACTGCATTTTCTACCAAAAACATGACTTTCAAAATTTTGATTAAAAATGGGCAGAAACTGTTCGTAAAGGTGTAGCGAGCATGTAGAGATGGGCACAAATTGATTTCTAAGACCTTTTATTTTGACGTATATTGAAAAATCTGAATTCAGCTTATACAGATATAGGCTTTGCATTTTTCATCAAAAACATGACTTTCAATATTTTGATTGAAAATGGGCAGAAACTGTTCTTTAAGGTGTACCAAGCATGTAGAGATTTGCAAAAACTGATTTTTAAGACCTTTTATTTTCACTTAAAATGACCAGTGTTAATTGAACAAGGGAGAAAACCCTACACAGACATCCACTGCATTTTCTACCAAAAACATGACTTTCAAAATTATGATTAAAAATGTGCATAAACTGTTAGTAAAGGTGTAGCGAGCATGTAGAGTTGGGCACAAATTGATTCTAAGACCTTTTATTTTGACATATATTGAAAAATCTGAATTCAGGTTATACAGATATATGCTTTACATTTTTCATCAAAAACATGACTTTCAATAGTTTGATTGAAAATGGGCAGAAACTGTTCTTTAAGGTGTACCAAGCATGTAGAGATTTGCAAAAACTGATTTTTAAGACCTTTTATTTTCACTTAAAATGACCAGTGTTAATTGAACAAGGGAGAGAACCCTACACAGACATCCACTGCATTTTCTACCAAAAACATGACTTTCAAAATTTTGATTAAAAATGGGCAGAAACTGTTCGTAAAGGTGTAGCGAGCATGTAGAGATGCGCACAAATTGATTTCTAAGACCTTTTATTTTGACGTATATTGAAAAATCTGAATTCAGGTTATACAGATATAGGCTTTGCATTTTTCATCAAAAACATGACTTTCAATATTTTGATTGAAAATGGGCAGAAACTGTTCTTTAAGGTGTACCAAGCATGTAGAGATTTGCAAAAACTGATTTTTAAGACCTTTTATTTTCACTTAAAATGACCAGTGTTAATTGAACAAGGGAGAAAACCCTACACAGACATCAACTGCATTTTCTACCAAAAACATGACTTTCAAAATTTTGATTAAAAATGGGCAGAAACTGTTCGTAAAGGTGTAGCGAGCATGTAGAGATGCGCACACATTGATTTCTAAGACCTTTTATTTTGACGTATATTGAAAAATCTGAATTCAGGTTATACAGATATAGGCTTTGCATTTTTCATCAAAAACATGACTTTCAATATTTTGATTGAAAATTGGCAGAAACTGTTCTTTAAGGTGTACCAAGCATGTAGAGATTTGCAAAAACTGATTTTTAAGACCTTTTATTTTCACTTAAAATGACCAGTGTTAATTGAACAAGGGAGAAAACCCTACACAGACATCCACTGCATTTTCTACCAAAAACATGACTTTCAAAATTTTGAATAAAAATGGGCAGAAACTTTTCGTAAAGGTGTAGCGAGCATGTAGAGATGTGCACAAATTGATTTCTAAGACCTTTTATTTTGACGTATATTGAAAAATCTTAATTCAGGTTATACAGATATTGGCTTTGCATTTTTCACCAAAAACATGACTTTCAATATTTTGATTGAAAATGGGCAGAAACTGTTCTTTAAGGTGTACCAAGCATGTAGAGATTTGCAAAAACTGATTTTTAAGACCTTTTATGTTCACTTAAAATGACCAGTGTTAATTGAACAAGGGAGAGAACCCTACACAGACATCCACTGCATTTTCTACCAAAACATGACTTTCAAAATTTTGATTAAAAATGGGCAGAAAAAGTTTGTAAAGGTGTAGCGAGCATGTAGAGATGCGCACAAATTGATTTCTAAGACCTTTTATTTTGACGTATATTGAAAAATCTGAATTCAGGTTATATAGATATAGGCTTTGCATTTTTCATCAAAAACATGACTTTCAATCTTTTGATTGAAAATGGGCAGAAACTGTTCTTTAAGGTGTACCAAGCTTGTAGAGATTTGCAAAAACTGATTTTTAAGACCTTTTATTTTCACTTAAAATGACCAGGGTTAATTGAACAAGGGAGAAAACCCTACACAGACATCCACTGCATTTTGTACCAAAAACATGACTTTCAAAATTTGGATTAAAAATGGGCAGAAACTGTTCGTAAAGGTGTAGCGAGCATGTAGAGATGCGCACAAATTGATTTCTAAGACCTTTTATTTTGACGTATATTGAAAAATCTGAATTCAGGTTATACAGATATAGGCTTTGCATTTTTCATCAAAAACATGACTTTCAATATTTTGATTGAAAATGGGCAGAAACTGTTCTTTAAGGTGTACCAAGCATGTAGAGATTTGCAAAAACTGATTTTTAAGACCTTTTATTTTCACTTAAAATGACCAGTGTTAATTGAACAAGGGAGAAAACCCTACACAGACATCCACTGCATTTTCTACCAAAAACATGACTTTCAAAATTATGATTAAAAATGTGCATAAACTGTTAGTAAAGGTGTAGCGAGCATGTAGAGTTGGGCACAAATTGATTCTAAGACCTTTTATTTTGACATATATTGAAAAATCTGAATTCAGGTTATACAGATATAGGCTTTACATTTTTCATCAAAAACATGACTTTCAATAGTTTGATTGAAAATGGGCAGAAACTGTTCTTTAAGGTGTACCAAGCATGTAGAGATTTGCAAAAACTGATTTTTAAGACCTTTTATTTTCACTTAAAATGACCAGTGTTAATTGAACAAGGGAGAGAACCCTACACAGACATCCACTGCATTTTCTACCAAAAACATGACTTTCAAAATTTTGATTAAAAATGGGCAGAAACTGTTCGTAAAGGTGTAGCGAGCATGTAGAGATGCGCACAAATTGATTTCTAAGACCTTTTATTTTGACGTATATTGAAAAATCTGAATTCAGGTTATACAGATATAGGCTTTGCATTTTTCATCAAAAACATGACTTTCAATATTTTGATTGAAAATGGGCAGAAACTGTTCTTTAAGGTGTACCAAGCATGTAGAGATTTGCAAAAACTGATTTTTAAGACCTTTTATTTTCACTTAAAATGACCAGGGTTAATTGAACAAGGGAGAAAACCCTACACAGACATCCACTGCATTTTGTACCAAAAACATGACTTTCAAAATTTGGATTAAAAATGGGCAGAAACTGTTCGTAAAGGTGTAGCGAGCATGTAGAGATGCGCACAAATTGATTTCTAAGACCTTTTATTTTGACGTATATTGAAAAATCTGAATTCAGGTTATACAGATATAGGCTTTGCATTTTTCATCAAAAACATGACTTTCAATATTTTGATTGAAAATGGGCAGAAACTGTTCTTTAAGGTGTACCAAGCATGTAGAGATTTGCAAAAACTGATTTTTAAGACCTTTTATTTTCACTTAAAATGACCAGTGTTAATTGAACAAGGGAGAAAACCCTACACAGACATCCACTGCATTTTCTACCAAAAACATGACTTTCAAAATTATGATTAAAAATGTGCATAAACTGTTAGTAAAGGTGTAGCGAGCATGTAGAGTTGGGCACAAATTGATTCTAAGACCTTTTATTTTGACATATATTGAAAAATCTGAATTCAGGTTATACAGATATAGGCTTTACATTTTTCATCAAAAACATGACTTTCAATAGTTTGATTGAAAATGGGCAGAAACTGTTCTTTAAGGTGTACCAAGCATGTAGAGATTTGCAAAAACTGATTTTTAAGACCTTTTATTTTCACTTAAAATGACCAGTGTTAATTGAACAAGGGAGAGAACCCTACACAGACATCCACTGCATTTTCTACCAAAAACATGACTTTCAAAATTTTGATTAAAAATGGGCAGAAACTGTTCGTAAAGGTGTAGCGAGCATGTAGAGATGCGCACAAATTGATTTCTAAGACCTTTTATTTTGACGTATATTGAAAAATCTGAATTCAGGTTATACAGATATAGGCTTTGCATTTTTCATCAAAAACATGACTTTCAATATTTTGATTGAAAATGGGCAGAAACTGTTCTTTAAGGTGTACCAAGCATGTAGAGATTTGCAAAAACTGATTTTTAAGACCTTTTATTTTCACTTAAAATGACCAGTGTTAATTGAACAAGGGAGAAAACCCTACACAGACATCCACTGCATTTTCTACCAAAAACATGACTTTCAAAATTATGATTAAAAATGTGCATAAACTGTTAGTAAAGGTGTAGCGAGCATGTAGAGTTGGGCACAAATTGATTCTAAGACCTTTTATTTTGACATATATTGAAAAATCTGAATTCAGGTTATACAGATATAGGCTTTACATTTTTCATCAAAAACATGACTTTCAATAGTTTGATTGAAAATGGGCAGAAACTGTTCTTTAAGGTGTACCAAGCATGTAGAGATTTGCAAAAACTGATTTTTAAGACCTTTTATTTTCACTTAAAATGACCAGTGTTAATTGAACAAGGGAGAGAACCCTACACAGACATCCACTGCATTTTCTACCAAAAACATGACTTTCAAAATTTTGATTAAAAATGGGCAGAAACTGTTCGTAAAGGTGTAGCGAGCATGTAGAGATGCGCACAAATTGATTTCTAAGACCTTTTATTTTGACGTATATTGAACAATCTGAATTCAGGTTATACAGATATAGGCTTTGCATTTTTCATCAAAAACATGACTTTCAATATTTTGATTGAAAATGGGCAGAAACTGTTCTTTAAGGTGTACCAAGCATGTAGAGATTTGCAAAAACTGATTTTTAAGACCTTTTATTTTCACTTAAAATGACCAGGGTTAATTGAACAAGGGAGAAAACCCTACACAGACATCCACTGCATTTTGTACCAAAAACATGACTTTCAAAATTTGGATTAAAAATGGGCAGAAACTGTTCGTAAAGGTGTAGCGAGCATGTAGAGATGCGCACAAATTGATTTCTAAGACCTTTTATTTTGACGTATATTGAAAAATCTGAATTCAGGTTATACAGATATAGGCTTTGCATTTTTCATCAAAAACATGACTTTCAATATTTTGATTGAAAATGGGCAGAAACTGTTCTTTAAGGTGTACCAAGCATGTAGAGATTTGCAAAAACTGATTTTTAAGACCTTTTATTTTCACTTAAAATGACCAGTGTTAATTGAACAAGGGAGAAAACCCTACACAGACATCCACTGCATTTTCTACCAAAAACATGACTTTCAAAATTATGATTAAAAATGTGCATAAACTGTTAGTAAAGGTGTAGCGAGCATGTAGAGTTGGGCACAAATTGATTCTAAGACCTTTTATTTTGACATATATTGAAAAATCTGAATTCAGGTTATACAGATATAGGCTTTACATTTTTCATCAAAAACATGACTTTCAATAGTTTGATTGAAAATGGGCAGAAACTGTTCTTTAAGGTGTACCAAGCATGTAGAGATTTGCAAAAACTGATTTTTAAGACCTTTTATTTTCACTTAAAATGACCAGTGTTAATTGAACAAGGGAGAGAACCCTACACAGACATCCACTGCATTTTCTACCAAAAACATGACTTTCAAAATTTTGATTAAAAATGGGCAGAAACTGTTCGTAAAGGTGTAGCGAGCATGTAGAGATGCGCACAAATTGATTTCTAAGACCTTTTATTTTGACGTATATTGAAAAATCTGAATTCAGGTTATACAGATATAGGCTTTGCATTTTTCATCAAAAACATGACTTTCAATATTTTGATTGAAAATGGGCAGAAACTGTTCTTTAAGGTGTACCAAGCATGTAGAGATTTGCAAAAACTGATTTTTAAGACCTTTTATTTTCACTTAAAATGACCAGTGTTAATTGAACAAGGGAGAAAACCCTACACAGACATCCACTGCATTTTCTACCAAAAACATGACTTTCAAAATTTTGATTAAAAATGGGCAGAAACTGTTCGTAAAGGTGTAGCGAGCATGTAGAGATGCGCACACATTGATTTCTAAGACCTTTTATTTTGACGTATATTGAAAAATCTGAATTCAGGTTATACAGATATAGGCTTTGCATTTTTCATCAAAAACATGACTTTCAATATTTTGATTGAAAATTGGCAGAAACTGTTCTTTAAGGTGTACCAAGCATGTAGAGATTTGCAAAAACTGATTTTAAAGACCTTTTATTTTCACTTAAAATGACCAGTGTTAATTGAACAAGGGAGAAAACCCTACACAGACATCCACTGCATTTTCTACCAAAAACATGACTTTCAAAATTTTGAATAAAAATGGGCAGAAACTTTTCGTAAAGGTGTAGCGAGCATGTAGAGATGTGCACAAATTGATTTCTAAGACCTTTTATTTTGACGTATATTGAAAAATCTTAATTCAGGTTATACAGATATTGGCTTTGCATTTTTCACCAAAAACATGACTTTCAAAATTTTGATTAAAAATGGGCAGAAACTGTTCGTAAAGGTGTAGCGAGCATGTAGAGATGCGCACAAATTGATTTCTAAGACCTTTTATTTTGACGTATATTGAAAAATCTGAATTCAGGTTATACAGATATAGGCTTTGCATTTTTCATCAAAAACATGACTTTCAATATTTTGATTGAAAATGGGCAGAAACTGTTCTTTAAGGTGTACCAAGCATGTAGAGATTTGCAAAAACTGATTTTTAAGACCTTTTATTTTCACTTAAAATGACCAGTGTTAATTGAACAAGGGAGAGAACCCTACACAGACATCCACTGCATTTTCTACCAAAAACATGACTTTCAAAATTTTGATTAAAAATGGGCAGAAACTGTTCGTAACGGTGTAGCGAGCATGTAGAGATGCGCACAAATTGATTTCTAAGACCTTTCATTTTGACGTATATTGAAAAATCTGAATTCAGGTTATACAGATATAGGCTTTGCATTTTTCATCAAAAACATGACTTTCAATATTTTGATTGAAAATGGGCAGAAACCGTTCTTTAAGGTGTACCAAGCTTGTAGAGATTTGCAAAAACTGATTTTTAAGACCTTTTATTTTCACTTAAAATGACCAGTGTTAATTGAACAAGGGAGAAAACCCTACACAGACATCCACTGCATTTTCTACCAAAAACATGACTTTCAAAATTTTGATTAAAAATGGGCAGAAACTGTTCGTAAAGGTGTAGCGAGCATGTAGAGATGCGCACAAATTGATTTCTAAGACCTTTTATTTTGATGTATATTGAAAAATCTGAATTCAGGTTATACAGATATAGGCTTTGAATTTATCACCAAAAACATGACTTTCAAAATTTTGATTAAAAATGGGCAGAAACTGTTCGTAAAGGTGTAGCGAGCATGTAGAGATGCGCACAAATTGATTTCTAAGACCTTTTATTTTGACGTATATTGAAAAATCTGAATTCAGGTTATACAGATATAGGCTTTGCATTTTTCATCAAAAACATGACTTTCAATATTTTGATTGAAAATGGGCAGAAACTGTTCTTTAAGGTGTACCAAGCATGTAGAGATTTGCAAAAACTGATTTTTAAAACCTTTTATTTTCACTTAAAATGACCAGTGTTAATTGAACAAGGGAGAGAACCCTACACAGACATCCACTGCATTTTCTACCAAAAACATGACTTTCAAAATTTTGATTAAAAATGGGCAGAAACTGTTCGTAACGGTGTAGCGAGCATGTAGAGATGCGCACAAATTGATTTCTAAGACCTTTTATTTTGACGTATATTGAAAAATCTGAATTCAGGTTATACAGATATAGGCTTTGCATTTTTCATCAAAAACATGACTTTCAATATTTTGATTGAAAATGGGCAGAAACTGTTCTTTAAGGTGTACCAAGCATGTAGAGATTTGCAAAAACTGATTTTTAAGACCTTTTATTTTCACTTAAAATGACCAGTGTTAATTGAACAAGGGAGAGAACCCTACACAGACATCCACTGCATTTTCTACCAAAATCATGACTTTCAAAATTTTGATTAAAAATGGGCAGAAACTGTTCGTAAAGGTGTAGCGAGCATGTAGAGATGCGCACAAATTGATTTCTAAGACCTTTTATTTTGACGTATATTGAAAAATCTGAATTCAGGTTATACAGATATAGGCTTTGCATTTTTCACCAAAAACATGACTTTCAAAATTTTGATTAAAAATGGGCAGAAACTGTTCGTAAAGGTGTAGCGAGCATGTAGAGATGCGCACAAATTGATTTCTAAGACCTTTTATTTTGACGTATATTGAAAAATCTGAATTCAGGTTATACAGATATAGGCTTTGCATTTTTCATCAAAAACATGACTTTCAATATTTTGATTGAAAATGGGCAGAAACTGTTCTTTAAGGTGTACCAAGCATGTAGAGATTTGCAAAAACTGATTTTAAAGACCTTTTATTTTCATTTAAAATTACCAGTGTTAATTGAACAAGTGAGAGAACCCTACACAGACATCCACTGCATTTTCTACCAAAAACATGACTTTCAAAATTTTGATTAAAAATGGGCAGAAACTGTTCGTAAAGGTGAAGCGAGCATGTAGAGATGCGCACAAATTGATTTCTAAGACCTTTTATTTTGACGTATATTGAAAAATCTGAATTCAGGTTATACAGATATAGGCTTTGCATTTTTCATCAAAAACATGACCTTCAATATTTTGATTGAAAATGGGCAGAAACTGTTCTTTAAGGTGTACCAAGCATGTAGAGATTTGCAAAAACTGATTTTTAAGACCTTTTATTTTCACTTAAAATGACCAGTGTTAATTGAACAAGGGAGAGAACCCTACACAGACATCCACTGCATTTTGTACCAAAAACATGACTTTCAAAATTTTGATTAAAAATGGGCAGAAACTGTTCGTAAAGGTGTAGCGAGCATGTAGAGATGCGCACAAATTGATATCTAAGACCTTTTATTTTGACGTATATTGAAAAATCTGAATTCAGGTTATACAGATATAGGCTTTGCATTTTTCATCAAAAACATGACTTTCAATATTTTGATTGAAAATGGGCAGAAACTGTTCTTTAAGGTGTACCAAGCATGTAGAGATTTGCAAAAACTGATTTTTAAGACCTTTTATTTTCACTTAAAATGACCAGTGTTAATTGAACAAGGGAGAGAACCCTACACAGACATCCACTGCATTTTCTACCAAAACATGACTTTCAAAATTTTGATTAAAAATGGGCAGAAAAAGTTTGTAAAGGTGTAGCGAGCATGTAGAGATGCGCACAAATTGATTTCTAAGACCTTTTATTTTGACGTATATTGAAAAATCTGAATTCAGGTTATATAGATATAGGCTTTGCGTTTTTCATCAAAAACATGACTTTCAATCTTTTGATTGAAAATGGGCAGAAACTGTTCTTTAAGGTGTACCAAGCTTGTAGAGATTTGCAAAAAACTGATTTTTAAGACCTTTTATTTTCACTTAAAATGACCAGTGTTAATTGAACAAGGGAGAAAACCCTACACAGACATCCACTGCATTTTCTACCAAAAACATGACTTTCAAAATTTTGATTAAAAATGGGCAGAAACTGTTCGTAAAGGTGTAGCGAGCATGTAGAGATGCGCACAAATTGATTTCTAAGACCTTTTATTTTGACGTATATTAAAAAATCTGAATTCAGGTTATACAGATATAGGCTTTGCATTTTTCATCAAAAACATGACTTTCAATATTTTGATTGAAAATGGGCAGAAACTGTTCTTTAAGGTGTACCAAGCTTGTAGAGATTTGCAAAAACTGATTTTTAAGACCTTTTATTTTCACTTAAAATGACCAGTGTTAATTGAACAAGGGAGAGAACCCTACACAGACATCCACTGCATTTTCTACCAAAACATGACTTTCAAAATTTTGATTAAAAATGGGCAGAAAAAGTTTGTAAAGGTGTAGCGAGCATGTAGAGATGCGCACAAATTGATTTCTAAGACCTTTTATTTTGACGTATATTGAAAAATCTGAATTCAGGTTATATAGATATAGGCTTTGCGTTTTTCATCAAAAACATGACTTTCAATCTTTTGATTGAAAATGGGCAGAAACTGTTCTTTAAGGTGTACCAAGCTTGTAGAGATTTGCAAAAACTGATTTTTAAGACCTTTTATTTTCACTTAAAATGACCAGTGTTAATTGAACAAGGGAGAAAACCCTACACAGACATCCACTGCATTTTCTACCAAAAACATGACTTTCAAAATTTTGATTAAAAATGGGCAGAAACTGTTCGTAAAGGTGTAGCGAGCATGTAGAGATGCGCACAAATTGATTTCTAAGACCTTTTATTTTGACGTATATTAAAAAATCTGAATTCAGGTTATACAGATATAGGCTTTGCATTTTTCACCAAAAACATGACTTTCAAAATTTTGATTAAAAATGGGCAGAAACTGTTCGTAAAGGTGTAGCGAGCATGTAGAGATGCGCACAAATTGATTTCTAAGACCTATCATTTTGACATATATTGAAAAATCTGAATTCAGGTTATACAGATATAGGCTTTGCATTTTTCATCAAAAACATGACTTTCAATATTTTGATTGAAAATGGGCAGAAACTGTTCTTTAAGGTGTACCAAGCATGTAGAGATTTGCAAAAACTGATTTTTAAGACCTTTTATTTTCACTTAAAATGACCAGTGTTAATTGAATAAGGGAGAGAACCCTACACAGACATCCACTGCATTTTCTACCAAAAACATGACTTTCAAAATTTTGATTAAAAATGGGCAAAAACTGATCGTAAAGGTGTAGCGAGCATGTAGAGATGCGCACAAATTGATTTCTAAGACCTTTTATTTTGACATATATTGAAAAATCTGAATTCAGCTTATACAGATATAGGCTTTGCATTTTTCACCAAAAACATGACTTTCAAAATTTTGATTAAAAATGGGCAGAAACTGTTCGTAAAGGTGTAGCGAGCATGTAGAGATGCGCACAAATTGATTTCTAAGACCTATCATTTTGACATATATTGAAAAATCTGAATTCAGGTTATACAGATATAGGCTTTGCATTTTTCATCAAAAACATGACTTTCAATATTTTGATTGAAAATGGGCAGAAACTGTTCTTTAAGGTGTACCAAGCATGTAGAGATTTGCAAAAACTGATTTTTAAGACCTTTTATTTTCACTTAAAATGACCAGTGTTAATTGAACAAGGGAGAGAACCCTACACAGACATCCACTGCATTTTCTACCAAAAACATGACTTTCAAAATTTTGATTAAAAATGGGCAAAAACTGATCGTAAAGGTGTAGCGAGCATGTAGAGATGCGCACAAATTGATTTCTAAGACCTTTTATTTTGACATATATTGAAAAATCTGAAGTCAGCTTATACAGATATAGGCTTTGCATTTTTCATCAAAAACATGACTTTCAATATTTTGATTGAAAATGGGCAGAAACTGTTCTTTAAGGTGTACCAAGCATGTAGAGATTTGCAAAAACTGATTTTTAAGACCTTTTATTTTCACTTAAAATGACCAGTGTTAATTGAACAAGGGAGAGAACCCTACACAGACATCCACTGCATTTTCTACCAAAACATGACTTTCAAAATTTTGATTAAAAATGGGCAGAAAAAGTTTGTAAAGGTGTAGCGAGCATGTAGAGATGCGCACAAATTGATTTCTAAGACCTTTTATTTTGACGTATATTGAAAAATCTGAATTCAGGTTATATAGATATAGGCTTTGCATTTTTCATCAAAAACATGACTTTCAATCTTTTGATTGAAAATGGGCAGAAACTGTTCTTTAAGGTGTACCAAGCTTGTAGAGATTTGCAAAAACTGATTTTTAAGACCTTTTATTTTCACTTAAAATGACCAGTGTTAATTGAACAAGGGAGAAAACCCTACACAGACATCCACTGCATTTTCTACCAAAAACATGACTTTCAAAATTTTGATTAAAAATGGGCAGAAACTGTTCGTAAAGGTGTAGCGAGCATGTAGAGATGCGCACAAATTGATTTCTAAGACCTTTTATTTTGACGTATATTAAAAAATCTGAATTCAGGTTATACAGATATAGGCTTTGCATTTTTCACCAAAAACATGACTTTCAAAATTTTGATTAAAAATGGGCAGAAACTGTTCGTAAAGGTGTAGCGAGCATGTAGAGATGCGCACAAATTGATTTCTAAGACCTATCATTTTGACATATATTGAAAAATCTGAATTCAGGTTATACAGATATAGGCTTTGCATTTTTCATCAAAAACATGACTTTCAATATTTTGATTGAAAATGGGCAGAAACTGTTCTTTAAGGTGTACCAAGCATGTAGAGATTTGCAAAAACTGATTTTTAAGACCTTTTATTTTCACTTAAAATGACCAGTGTTAATTGAACAAGGGAGAAAACCCTACACAGACATCCACTGCATTTTCTACCAAAAACATGACTTTCAAAATTTTGATTAAAAATGGGCAAAAACTGTTCGTAAAGGTGTAGCAAGCATGTAGAGATGCGCACAAATTGATTTCTAAGACCTTTTATTTTGACATATATTGAAAAATCTGATTTCAGGTTATACAGATATAGGCTTTGCATTTTTCACCAAAAACATGACTTTCAATATTTTGATTGAAAATGGGCAGAAACTGTCCTTTAAGGTGTACCAAGCTTGTAGAGATTTGCAAAAACTGATTTTTAAGACCTTTTATTTTCACTTAAAATGACCAGTGTTAATTGAACAAGGGAGAGAACCCTACACAGACATCCACTGCATTTTCTACCAAAAACATGACTTTCAAAATTTTGATTAAAAATGGGCAGAAACTGTTCGTAAAGGTGTAGCGAGCATGTAGAGATGCGCACAAATTGATTTCTAAGACCTTTTATTTTGACGTATATTGAAAAATCTGAATTCAGCTTATACAGATATAGGCTTTGCATTTTTCATCAAAAACATGACTTTCAATATTTTGATTGAAAATGGGCAGAAACTGTTCTTTAAGGTGTACCAAGCATGTAGAGATTTGCAAAAACTGATTTTTAAGACCTTTTATTTTCACTTAAAATGACCAGTGTTAATTGAACAAGGGAGAAAACCCTACACAGACATCCACTGCATTTTCTACCAAAAACATGACTTTCAAAATTTTGATTATAAATGGGCAAAAACTGTTCGTAAAGGTGTAGCGAGCATGTAGAGATGCGCACAAATTGATTTCTAAGACCTTTTATTTTGAGGTATATTGAAAAATCTGATTTCAGGTTATACAGATATAGGCTTTGCATTTTTCACCAAAAACATGACTTTCAATATTTTGATTGAAAATGGGCAGAAACTGTTCTTTAAAGTGTACCAAGCTTGTAGAGATTTGCAAAAACTGATTTTTAAGACCTTTTATTTTCACTTAAAATGACCAGTGTTAATTGAACAAGGGAGAGAACCCTACACAGACATCCACTGCATTTTCTACCAAAAACATGACTTTCAAAATTTTGATTAAAAATGGGCAGAAACTGTTCGTAAAGGTGTAGCGAGCATGTAGAGATGCGCACAAATTGATTTCTAAGACCTTTTATTTTGACGTATATTGAAAAATCTGAATTCAGGTTATACAGATATAGGCTTTGCATTTTTCATCAAAAACATGACTTTCAATATTTTGATTGAAAATGGGCAGAAACTGTTTTTTAAGGTGTACCAAGCATGTAGAGATTAGCAAAAACTGATTTTTAAGACCTTTTATTTTCACTTAAAATGACCAGTGTTAATTGAACAAGGGAGAGAACCCTACACAGACATCCACTGCATTTTCTACCAAAAACATGACTTTCAAAATTTTGATTAAAAATGGGCAGAATCTGTTCGTAAAGGTGTAGCGAGCATGTAGAGATGCGCACAACTTGATTTCTAAGACCTTTTATTTTGACGTATATTGAAAAATCTGAATTCAGGTTATACAGATATAGGCTTTGCATTTTTCATCAAAAACATGACTTTCAATATTTTGATTGAAAATGGGCGGAAACTGTTCTTTAAGGTGTACCAAGCATGTAGAGATTTGCAAAAACTGATTTTTAAGACCTTTTATTTTCACTTAAAATGACTAGCAATGGTGAGCTTAGGGAACAATTTGCACAATGGGAATCAGAGCTCAGCAACATTTCTGAAGTTTATTTGCCTCGTTGCTACGTTCCATCCTATTTTGATACTCTTGAATCCTACCAGCAAATACACATCTTCTGTGATGCCTCTGAACGGGTGTATGGCTCTGTAGCATATCTGAAGACTGGCAACAAGAATGATGATGCCTGTGTCAGTTTTGTAGCAGCACGAAGCCGTGTTGCTCCGATGAAACAGATCTCGATGCCAAGGCTTGAGCTGTGTGCAGCTCTGACTGGTGCCCAGCTTGCCGATACCTTAAGTAAGGAACTGAACCTACCTATCAGTGATACCTACCTCTGGAGTGATTCAACCACAGTCCTCAACTGGCTTCACTCCGATTCTTGCCGCTACAAGGTGTATGTTGGTACACGTGTCACTGAGATCCAATCCCTGACTCCAATTGACAATTGGTCATATGTTAAAAGAAAATCAAGCTGATGACATCACAAGAGGTAAATTCTTGCATGAACTCTGTGTTGAATCCAGATGGCGAAGTGGTCCGTCATTCCTCCTTAGTTCCTCTGATCAGTGGCCGTCATCACCTTTCATGTCACATGGAGAATGTTCTGTAGAAGCTGAAACCGAACTGAGAAAGACAATTGTATGTCAAGCCAAAGTTGTTAATTTGCCAGATGTTACCAGATTTCATTCATTTGAATCCTTAGTGAACGAGACAGCACATTGTCTTCATGGGGCGGCCATCGAAACTACAACGGAGAAAACAATATACAGCTTGGTAGCTGCTGAGATCCTCCTACTGCGAAGGGTACAGGAAGAGAGTTTTCCTGAGGAGTTAGTAGCACTGAAATCTGGGAAGCCTATCCTCACAACAAGCAGATTGATAGAACTTGCTCCACAATATGATAAAGTTGATGATATTATCAGAGTAGGTGGCAGACTCAGACAAGCAGAGGAAATACCGGATAATACAAAACATCCAGTTGTCCTTGACCCAAATCATAGCATCACAAAACTATTAATCAAAGACTATGATGAGAATCTTCACCATTATGGACCGGAACGACTACTTGCAGAACTACGAAGAAAAGTGTGGATTCTTCGAGGTCGAGAAGCAGTCCGGAAACACCAACGAAAGTGCATGGAATGCCAGAAACTCCGGGCAAGCCCGAAGTTGCCCAAAATGGCAGATTTGCCAACAGCGAGACTTTGTCTTTACAAACCAGCCTTCTACTTTACTGGAATGGACTGCTTTGGGCCTATGTGGATAAAGATTGGGCGTCGCCGGGAGAAAAGATGGGGCATAATCTTTAAATGCATGACCACCAGAGCAGTTTACCTTGATCTCCTAGAAAGTATGGACTCTGATGCTTTCCTGATGTCAGTAAGAAGATTTATATCCCATCACGGAAAACCATATGAGCTACTCTCACACTGTGGCACAAACTTTAAAGGTGGAGAGAGTGAGCTTCACGATGCCTTTACTGCGTTGAATCCAGATATTGCCAATCATCTGTCGTCACAAAGAATCCGATTCAGATATAATCCTCCGTATGCCCCCCATTTCGGAGGTCTTTGGGAGCGTGAGATAAGGTCGGTCAAACAGGGACTGTGTGCTATACTTGGAGAGCAGACCGTCACTGAACCTGTACTCAGAACAGTACTTGCAGAAATAGCCTGTATCCTGAACTCCAAGCCTCTGGGCTATGTTTCCAGTGACATTGCTGATATTGACCCAGTCACCCCGAATTCACTGTTGCTAGGTAGGCATGATGCTTCCCTCCCTCAGGTAGTTTATCCTGAAGATGAGCTACTTGGTAAGAAGCGCTGGCGGCATAGTCAGATACTCGCTGACCAGTTCTGGAAGACTTTCATACGCAGATATTTACCATCACGTCAGCCCCGTGATAAATGGCAGAAAAACAGGACAGCAGTGTTAAAGAGGGTGATATAGTCATGATCATGGACCCCCTGCAGATACGAGCAAGGTGGCTCGTTGGACGAGTCATTGAGACGTTCAGTGGTTCAGACAATAGAGTGCGCTCTGCCAGCGTGCGAGTTGAGAAACAGAACTATCTTAGACCAGTATCCAGATTGGTGAGGTTTCCTGATCTGGACAATGAGTGAACCTGACGCCGGAAAGACTGTAATGTCAAGATGAGCCAATAATGTCAAGATGACATATACATGTGACTCTAAAGTGTTGTAACTGAAGTTTTCAGTCCTTTTTTTCTCTCTTAAAGTTGATTTCTTCCTTCTTAATATCTATATCAAAATATCATACTTTGTTGAATATCTTTTCATTTTAAATTTTGGGACAAAATTTTGGGGCGGCTGTTAAAGAGAAAGTGAATTTTGAATCCTTTTCCGCCCAATGTTTCCTTTTCGAATAAACCACTAACTGTAAGGAGCATAAGGTTCCACAGGTGAATCTTAGTTTTGGTATATACCATGCCAGGTGAGTGACATGTGCTTGTCAGTCAGGCAGTCAGTCAGGTATCTTGATGCCTTTTGAATGTATGTGTTTGACACCTGAAGCCATAATTAAACTTCAATGGAACCAGAACCAGCTTTGACTATTTACAATGATCTTAAAATAGATTGCAACATTCTCTTTTCATTTTATAGGTACAATTACTGTGAAAACAATGATCTCACTTTTCAGGAGCCATGTAACTTGAATATGATATAAATAATTCAATTGTAAAAATGGCATTTTTTTAAATATAGTCCTTTAGTGTTCAAATTAATTATCAAAAATGGCTGCTCGGTAAAACTGCGACAATGGGTGTCTTGATTGGAATTTTCGGTGTGAATATAGAATCTGTTTGCCACTCATTTTGTTGTATACAAACCCATGTTTCCTAAAAAATCAATGTTTTAGCTCTTACATACCTCAAATCCTGGTCAAGTGCCAAGTTTTATTGAAATGCATCCTCTTGATCAACGGTTATGAAAACGTTAACCCTTATAGTGCTCCAGGACCATATATGTGCCCCTCCCCTCAAACTCCCCATAATGCCGCAGGACCATATATGGTCCCTAGCCATAACTCAATATACAGAGCAGTTGAAACAATCCTGCACCGATTCAAGTTGACAGTCATGTTTTTAGAATCTGTATAAACATAGCTTCAATTTGGTACCACGTTTGCAATATAGAACACAATATTAACAGAGATATCATGCTGTTCATTAAATAGTTCTATCGAGACACATATGGTCCCTGGGCACGGCCATTGGGGGTAATTTTCTACAATGCAAATGAAAAATTGTATCAATCAATTGAAGTTCACACATATTTTTGGATAATCTCCGTAACAAAGTCATCAATGTGATACCACTTTTACACTATTTGGCCTGATATTGACAGAGATATTAAGTTTTTTAACAAAATACAATGATAAGGACACATATGGTCCATGACCATGGCCGATAGGGGTTAATCCTCTTCAATGTATGGGTAAAAATATCTCAACCAAATCTAATTGAAACCCACATTTTCAGAATCACTTTCAAATTAGATTTAATTTGATACCACTTTTGTACTACAAAACCTGATATTAACAGAGAAATTTGGTTTTATGAAAATACCTATTTGGGACGACATATGGTCCTTGGATGTGCATGTGTAAATAATTCACCAGCATAACAGACAAAAATAGAGCCATGGGCTCTGTAGTTCATCAGGCTTTACATTTGATTTCGCCATAGGGTGTGGCCAATGTGGTGCCCCCTCAGTAGGGGCCATGGAGCCACCAAAGTTACTCACCAGTCCGGGAATCCGTACACAAAGTTTTAGCTTTCTAGGCCTTATGCTTCTGGAGAAAAAGATAAAAATAGAGCCATGGGCTCTGTAGCTCATCAGGCTTTACATTTGATTTTGCTTTAGGTTGTTGCCAATGTGGTTCCCCCCTTAGTTGGAGACACAGGGCCACCAAAGCTACAATTCATAATCTTAACTAGTCAAGGAGTCACAGTACAAAGTTTTGATAAGTTTCAGCTTTCTAGGCCTCATGCTTCTGGAGAAGAAGATGAAGATAGGTTTTTAGGGCCTGGCCCCTGTGGCCCGTATTAGGGGTCACAGGGCCACCAAGGCTACAATTTATAATCCTCACTAGTCAAGAAGTCTGTACACAAACTTTCAGCTTTCTAGGCCTCATGGTTCTGGAGAAGAAGATGAAGATAGGTTTTAAGGGTGTGGCCCCTGTGGCCCGTATTAGGGGTCACAGGGCCACCAAGGCTACAATTTATAATCCTCACTAGTCATGGAGTCTGTACACAAACTTTCAGCTTTCTAGGCCTCATGGTTCTGGAGAATAAGATGAAGATAGGTTTTTAGGGCCTGGCCCCTGTGGCCCTTATTAGGGGTCACAGGGCCACCAACACTACAATTTATAATCCTCACTAGTCAAGGAGTCTGTACACAAACTTTCAGCTTTCAAGGCCTCATGGTTCTGGAGAAGAAGATGAAGATAGGTTTTAAGGGTGTGGCCCCTGTGGCCCGTATTAGGGGTCACAGGGCCACCAAGGCTACAATTTATAATCCTCACTAGTCAATGAGTCTGTACACAAACTTTCAGCTTTCTAGGCCTCATGGTTCTGGAGAAGAAGATGCAGATAGGTTTTTAGGGCCTGGCCCCTGTGGCCCTTATTAGGGGTCACAGGGCCACCAACACTACAATTTATAATCCTCACTAGTCAAGGAGTCTGTACACAAACTTTCAGCTTTCAAGGCCTCATGGTTCTGGAGAAGAAGATGAAGATAGGTTTTAAGGGTGTGGCCCCTGTGGCCCGTATTAGGGGTCACAGGGCCACCAAGGCTACAATTTATAATCCTCACTAGTCAAGGAGTCTGTACACAAACTTTCAGCTTTCTAGGCCTCATGGTTCTGGAGAAGAAGATGCAGATAGGTTTTTAGGGCCTGGCCCCTGTGGCCCTTATTAGGGGTCACAGGGCCACCAACACTACAATTTATAATCCTCACTAGTCAAGGAGTCTGTACACAAACTTTCAGCTTTCTAGGCCTCATGCTTATGGAGAAGAAGACGAAGATATGTTTTTAGGGCCTGGCCCCTGTGGCCCGTATTAGGGGTCACAGGGCCACCAACACTACAATTTATAATCCTCACTAGTCAAGGAGTCTGTACACAAACTTTCAGCTATCTAGGCCTCATGGTTCTGGAGAAGAAGATGAAGATAGGTTTTTAGGGCCTTGCCCCTGTGGCCCTTATTAGGGGTCACAGGGCCACCAACACTACAATTTATAATCCTCACTAGTCAAGGAGTCTGTACACAAACTTTCAGCTTTCTAGGCCTCATGGTTCTGGAGAAGAAGATGAAGATAGGTTTTAAGGGTGTGGCCCCTGTGGCCCGTATTAGGGGTCACAGGGCCACCAAGGCTATAATGTATAATCCTCACTAGTCAAGGAGTCTGTACACAAACTTTCAGCTTTCTAGGCCTCATGGTTCTGGAGAAGAAGATGAAGATAGGTTTTTAGGGCCTGGCCCCTGTGGCCCTTATTAGGGGTCACAGGGCCACCATCACTACAATTTATAATCCTCACTAGTCAAGGAGTCTGTACACAAACTTTCAGCTTTCTAGGCCTCATGGTTCTGGAGAAGAAGATGAAGATAGGTTTTAAGGGTGTGGCCCCTGTGGCCCGTATTAGGGGTCACAGGGCCACCAAGGCTACAATTTATAATCCTCACTAGTCAAGGAGTCTGTACACAAACTTTCAGCTTTCTAGGCCTCATGGTTCTGGAGAAGAAGATGAAGATAGGTTTTAAGGGTGTGGCCCCTGTGGCCCGTATTAGGGGTCACAGGGCCACCAAGGCTACAATTTATAATCCTCACTAGTCAAGGAGTCTGTACACAAACTTTCAGCTTTCTAGGCCTCATGGTTCTGGAGAAGAAGATGAAGATAGGTTTTTAGGGCCTGGCCCCTGTGGCCCTTATTAGGGGTCACAGGGCCACCAACACTACAATTTATAATCCTCACTAGTCAAGGAGTCTGTACACAAACTTCCAGCTTTCTAGGCCTCATGGTTCTGGAGAATAAGATGAAGATAGGTTTTTAGGGCCTGGCCCCTGTGGCCCTTATTAGGGGTCACAGGGCCACCAAGGCTACAATTTATAATCCTCACTATTCATGGAGTCTGTACACAAACTTTCAGCTTTCTAGGCCTCATGGTTCTGGAGAATAAGATGAAGATAGGTTTTTAGGGCCTGGCCCCTGTGGCCCTTATTAGGGGTCACAGGGCCACCAACACTACAATTTATAATCCTCACTAGTCAAGGAGTCTGTACACAAACTTTCAGCTTTCAAGGCCTCATGGTTCTGGAGAAGAAGATGAAGATAGGTTTTAAGGGTGTGGCCCCTGTGGCCCGTATTAAGGGTCACAGGGCCACCAAGGCTACAATTTATAATCCTCACTAGTCATGGAGTCTGTACACAAACTTTCAGCTTTCTAGGCCTCATGGTTCTGGAGAATAAGATGAAGATAGGTTTTTAGGGCCTGGCCCCTGTGGCCCTTATTAGGGGTCACAGGGCCACCAACACTACAATTTATAATCCTCACTAGTCAAGGAGTCTGTACACAAACTTTCAGCTTTCAAGGCCTCATGGTTCTGGAGAAGAAGATGAAGATAGGTTTTAAGGGTGTGGCCCCTGTGGCCCGTATTAAGGGTCACAGGGCCACCAAGGCTACAATTTATAATCCTCACTAGTCAAGGAGTCTGTACACAAACTTTCAGCTTTCTAGGCCTCATGGTTCTGGAGAAGAAGATGCAGATAGGTTTTTAGGGCCTGGCCCCTGTGGCCCTTATTAGGGGTCACAGGGAAACCAACACTACAATTTATAATCCTCACTAGTCAAGGAGTCTGTACACAAACTTTCAGCTTTCTAGGCCTCATGCTTCTGGAGAAGAAGATGAAGATATGTTTTTAGGGCCTGGCCCCTGTGGCCCGTATTAGGGGTCACAGGGCCACCAACACTACAATTTATAATCCTCACTAGTCAAGGAGTCTGTACACAAACTTTCAGCTATCTAGGCCTCATGGTTCTGGAGAAGAAGATGAAGATAGGTTTTTAGGGCCTGGCCCCTGTGGCCCTTATTAGGGGTCACATGACCACCAACACTACAATTTATAATCCTCACTAGTCAAGGAGTCTGTACACAAACTTTCAGCTTTCTAGGCCTCATGGTTCTGGAGAAGAAGATGAAGATAGGTTTTTAGGGCCTGGCCCCTGTGGCCCTTATTAGGGGTCACAGGGCCACCATCACTACAATTTATAATCCTCACTAGTCAAGGAGTCTGTACACAAACTTTCAGCTTTCTAGGCCTCATGGTTCTGGAGAAGAAGATGAAGATAGGTTTTAAGGGTGTGGCCTCTGTGGCCCTTATTAGGGGTCACAGGGCCACCAAGGCTATAATGTATAATCCTCACTAGTCAAGGAGTCTGTACACAAACTTTCAGCTTTCTAGGCCTCATGGTTCTGGAGAAGAAGATGAAGATAGGTTTTTAGGGCCTGGCCCCTGTGGCCCTTATTAGGGGTCACAGGGCCACCATCACTACAATTTATAATCCTCACTAGTCAAGGAGTCTGTACACAAACTTTCAGCTTTCTAGGCCTCATGGTTCTGGAGAAGAAGATGAAGATAGGTTTTAAGGGTGTGGCCCCTGTGGCCCGTATTAGGGGTCACAGGGCCACCAAGGCTACAATTTATAATCCTCACTAGTCAAGGAGTCTGTACACAAACTTTCAGCTTTCTAGGCCTCATGGTTCTGGAGAAGAAGATGAAGATAGGTTTTAAGGGTGTGGCCCCTGTGGCCCGTATTAGGGGTCACAGGGCCACCAAGGCTACAATTTATAATCCTCACTAGTCAAGGAGTCTGTACACAAACTTTCAGCTTTCTAGGCCTCATGGTTCTGGAGAAGAAGATGAAGATAGTTTTTTAGGGCCTGGCCCCTGTGGCCCTTATTAGGGGTCACAGGGCCACCAACACTACAATTTATAATCCTCACTAGTCAAGGAGTCTGTACACAAACTTCCAGCTTTCTAGGCCTCATGGTTCTGGAAAATAAGATGAAGATAGGTTTTTAGGGCCTGGCCCCTGTGGCCCTTATTAGGGGTCACAGGGCCACCAAGGCTACAATTTATAATCCTCACTAGTCATGGAGTCTGTACACAAACTTTCAGCTTTCTAGGCCTCATGGTTCTGGAGAATAAGATGAAGATAGGTTTTTAGGGCCTGGCCCCTGTGGCCCTTATTAGGGGTCACAGGGCCACCAACACTACAATTTATAATCCTCACTAGTCAAGGAGTCTGTACACAAACTTTCAGCTTTCAAGGCCTCATGGTTCTGGAGAAGAAGATGAAGATAGGTTTTAAGGGTGTGGCCCCTGTGGCCCGTATTAAGGGTCACAGGGCCACCAAGGCTACAATTTATAATCCTCACTAGTCATGGAGTCTGTACACAAACTTTCAGCTTTCTAGGCCTCATGGTTCTGGAGAATAAGATGAAGATAGGTTTTTAGGGCCTGGCCCCTGTGGCCCTTATTAGGGGTCACAGGGCCACCAACACTACAATTTATAATCCTCACTAGTCAAGGAGTCTGTACACAAACTTTCAGCTTTCAAGGCCTCATGGTTCTGGAGAAGAAGATGAAGATAGGTTTTAAGGGTGTGGCCCCTGTGGCCCGTATTAAGGGTCACAGGGCCACCAAGGCTACAATTTATAATCCTCACTAGTCAAGGAGTCTGTACACAAACTTTCAGCTTTCTAGGCCTCATGGTTCTGGAGAAGAAGATGCAGATAGGTTTTTAGGGCCTGGCCCCTGTGGCCCTTATTAGGGGTCACAGGGAAACCAACACTACAATTTATAATCCTCACTAGTCAAGGAGTCTGTACACAAACTTTCAGCTTTCTAGGCCTCATGCTTCTGGAGAAGAAGATGAAGATATGTTTTTAGGGCCTGGCCCCTGTGGCCCGTATTAGGGGTCACAGGGCCACCAACACTACAATTTATAATCCTCACTAGTCAAGGAGTCTGTACACAAACTTTCAGCTATCTAGGCCTCATGGTTCTGGAGAAGAAGATGAAGATAGGTTTTTAGGGCCTGGCCCCTGTGGCCCTTATTAGGGGTCACAGGACCACCAACACTACAATTTATAATCCTCACTAGTCAAGGAGTCTGTACACAAACTTTCAGCTTTCTAGGCCTCATGGTTCTGGAGAAGAAGATGAAGATAGGTTTTTAGGGCCTGGCCCCTGTGGCCCTTATTAGGGGTCACAGGGCCACCATCACTACAATTTATAATCCTCACTAGTCAAGGAGTCTGTACACAAACTTTCAGCTTTCTAGGCCTCATGGTTCTGGAGAAGAAGATGAAGATAGGTTTTAAGGGTGTGGCCTCTGTGGCCCTTATTAGGGGTCACAGGGCCACCAAGGCTACAATTTATAATCCTCACTAGTCAAGGAGTATGTACACAAACTTTCAGCTTTCTAGGCCTCATGGTTCTGGAGAAGAAGATGAAGATAGGTTTTTAGGGCCTTGCCCCTGTGGCCCTTATTAGGGGTCACAGGGCCACCAACACTACAATTTATAATCCTCACTAGTCAAGGAGTCTGTACACAAACTTTCAGCTTTCTAGGCCTCATGGTTCTGGAGAAGAAGATGAAGATAGGTTTTAAGGGTGTGGCCCATGTGGCCCTTATTAGGGGTCACAGGGCCACCAAGGCTACAATTTATAATCCTCACTAGCCAAGGAGTCTGTACACAAAGTTTCAGCTTTCTAGGCTTTATGGTTCTAGAGAAGAAGTCGAAATTCCACAAAGTTGACGGACGGACGGACGGACAATACAATGTCCCCCGTTCCCATTGCGGCGGGGGACAATTAAGATATTTTGGAAGGATATATGTGCAGAGTTTAAAAACAAGAAACAGTATTTAGATTGTACTTATTTAGAGGGAAATATACATGTTAAACAATAAGACCCACGATAATAGGGACCACCTTCATACTGCTGAACATTCGTGGACGACTTGTATACTGGCAAATTTTTCGTAGTCTTATTTGTCTCATGATTTCAATACTATTACCCATTCGCTTACTTTGACAGTCCGCATAAATCTTTTTCTTCTCATATATGTAAACAAATCATTAACCTACCAGAAATGTTCAAAATTCTAATCCTATCGGACACGTCTAAA
The DNA here is from genome assembly GCA_916613615.1 of Steromphala cineraria. Taxonomy (NCBI): domain Eukaryota; kingdom Metazoa; phylum Mollusca; class Gastropoda; order Trochida; family Trochidae; genus Steromphala; species Steromphala cineraria. Next base: position 44,096 of record CAKAJN010000057.1, read on the forward strand.
AAAAATCATTAACCTACCAGAAACATTCAAATTCCTTATCCTATCGGACACGTCTAAAACCCTTTTCCTACCACACACGAGAACAATCCGAATCCTACCCGACACGATAACATTTCAAATCCTACACCTATAACCTCCACATGACCCAGGGAACCTTACTTGAAGGTTGTATACTCACACAGTAGGTATCATATCATCTTTAGTATTATGGCTGTAACGATTCATCGATACCTACGATACTATCGTAGCTTGGGAAATCGTGATTATTGTATCGTGAGCTTCCTGTATCGTGATACACTAAAAATAGATTTCACTTACTTAAAAATGAAAAGAAAAAATAAGTGAACACTATAAAACCAGCTAGTGTTGTACAGTAACTGTAACTACAGTAAGCATGAAGCAATCTGATTCATAACTAACTGTTTTTGAAGAAAAACAAAAGTTTAATCATTGATTTTCGATAATCTCATAACACAAAATTTCTACCATCTTGAATATTTCACAAAATATGCACAAAGTTATACCTTAAAGCACAACTCCCGGGTGATTTTGCTCCAAATTCGTTTATTTATCTTCACAATGCATAGCATGTACATTTCACAGACGTAAAAATCGCATTGATAAGTTATAAGCGATCAATTCAATACAGTTCTTTGCCATCACAATCAAGTATAATTCATTAAAAACGTAAAACAAGGCAAAAAACTTTACTGTTAACGTCGCTTTTTGACGTGTCGGCCATTTTGTTTTACGGAAAAGACCGGAAAAATCTCGATTGTTGCCGATGGAATGTGTGACGTCAACTGTGGAATACACGGCATGCAAAATGGCGTCTGCCGTATTATTAGCACTGACAGACAAATAAACTGCGAGGGTTGTAGCGGCCATACCACTCGGTAAATCCATGTAAATATTTGCATTATAGACTGGTGAATTCGGTCAATACCTGTTTTTATAGACCCGAGGAAAACAATATTGACCGAGGACGAAAAACAGGTATCGACCTCATCACCAGTCTATAATTGTATATTATTATGTGAGAGCAATTTTCCGTGAATCCCATTGGTCGAGAACCGGTCACGTGACAGTCGACAAAAAGTTATATTGACTTGACCCCCGTGATCCCGGGTCCGACCAAAATGGATATTGACTTGAGTTACTAAAAATAAAGCCGATGACGTCAAACCGTTGTTTCATGACGTCATGCTTTTGTTATCATGACGTCATTGATTCGTCCTTGCCAACAATCAAGCCGAAATGCCGCTCATACCTGTAGTTTTCTGTTTCTTTTTCGTTTTTATACAATTAAAACAATTATAGACTGGTGAATTTGGTCAATACCTGTTTTTATAGACTCGAGGAAAACAATATCGTCCTCGGACTTCAATCATATGGATTGACTCAGCATGTCAGTGAACCTACCCATAAGAGTCGGCACATCCTGGACTGGGTAATCACTTCATAGGCAGAGTCTCTAGTTCAGTCCGTCACTGTCACAGATATGCAACTCTCAGATCACCACCTGATTACTCTGCTTTTGGATACTAATCGCCTAAAACCTCCTCTGAAAATGATTAAATGCAGAAGTATCAAAGCGAGTTCCATACCGACCAGAGTCACCTTGGCTATACACAGAGGATGTGAAGACTGCCAAGTCAGAAAGTAGGAAAGCTGAGCGCAAGTGGAGAAAAACTCGCCTTGAGATTCACCGTCAGATATATGTCTCCGCTCGGAAGAAGGCCAATAAGACAGTTAGACATGCACAGCGAAATTATATGAATGCCAAAATAGAGGAAAGCATATCCGATCCCAAAGCTTTGTATAAGATGATGTTCTCCGTCGGGTGATGATAACTTGGAAATAGCACAGCGATTTTCAGACTATTTCTCAAGCAAGATCAAGTCAATTCGTCAGCAGTTTGATGACGTCTCCTACACCAAGAACCCTATAACATTTGAAGGTGAACCATTACACTTTTTTTAGCCTTTCTCTGATGCTGAGATATTGAAGTTGGATAGAAGATCCAAACCAACCACTTGTCCCTTGGACCCGATTCCAACATCGCTTCTTCTTGAAAACATTAATATCCTGTTGCCTATCTTGACTACTTTGGTAAATCTAAACCTCACAAGTGGAATCATGCCAAGCTGTCTGAAAGTTGCCATAATCAAACCTCTCTTGAAAAAATCTGGTCTGGACTGTGATATATTAAAGAACTATCGTCCTGTTTCAAACCTTCCCTACATTTCCAAGCTCATTGAACCGGCAGTGTGTCAACGTCTCTCAGAACATATATCTGTGCACGACCTTCACGAGCCTTTCCAATCAGCGTACCGGCCACACCACAGCACCGAGACAGCCTTGCTCCATGTAATGAATGAACTGCAATCAGGTGTTGACAAAGGCAATGTAGCCCTGCTGGTTTTGCTTGACCTAAGCGCGGCTTTTGACACCATAGCTCATGATAATCTGTTTTCCCGTCTTCAGGATGAGGTTGGCATAAGTGGAACTGCTTTCGTCTGGTTCTCATCATATCTCAAAAACAGATATCAATCGGTTCATCTTGATGGAGTCTCGTCCTCAGCACTTGAGCTCAGATGTGGAGTACCACAAGGTTCTGTGCTTGGTCCTGTCTTCTTCACAATTTACATCAGACAACTTGGTTAGATTATTAGTAGCAATGATCTTCCCAAGCACTTCTATGCTGACGACTCCCAGCTAATCAACATCTTCAAGGCAGACCCACAATCGACATCAGCAGCTCACCACGACAAGTCAGTGCTATTCAGAAATCAAACTATGGATGACAGCTAACAAACTCAAGCCGAATGATGAAAAAACGGAGGCACTGCTCACTGGACCTACTACTCGAACTCGAAAGGCAGGACTCGACAACATAACAGTTGGAAAAAACAAATTCCTCTTGCCAGATCTACCAGGAACCTAGGAGTCATCTTTGACAATCAACTGAGCATGGATTCTGTAACAAAATGCTGTTAATGCTACAAATCCCATGTATCCAAATCAGCTTAAGGAATAATACCTTGTCGTCAAGATACCTATTGTTGGCAACTGGGCCTGTCTAGCTATTTAAGGCCAGTAGCCCGTTTCACAAAGACCTCTTACCGCTACGACCTCGTAAAGCAGGTCGTAGCCCACCTCTTACAATTTTTATCCGTTTCACAAAGAGCCCCTAAATTTACACTGCGTCGTAAACGGCCCAAAATTTAGGACCCCGATTGACCTGTCCTAAATCATTTAGGACGTCGTAAATGATAAAAAACATGGCGGCAAGCTCCCGCTTGGACTAAAAAAATCATAGTTTATCTGTGTTTCCGAACATTTTGTCGAGTAAAAATTCGTCAGAACTTCAATCTTTTCATTCACTGACGGATGGATTCACCCCTCACTCAACCAAACTCTTGAAGTTGCAAATAAGTCATTCATATGGTATTGAGTTATGTCTGGGTCACAAACAATAGTTTTCTCAACTGTAGTTAGATGGTCCGACATGCCTGACAATGTAATTTTCACGAAAGCATACTCGTGCAACAAGCCGTCTAAAAAAGCGGCGACTGCCGGTTCTGTGACCTTCACCTTTCCATGTCAACAATCACTCGTAACATGCAAGGATTTCTATTCAGTACACATTTTCTTAAATGTACCGCGCACTTTAATAATATTCGAAGATAATTAGTACGTTTTTCGTTAGTGAATGATTGGCAAGGGGGAAAAAGAATTAATAGAAAAAAAACTGGTAGCTTAGCCTTTAATTCGTAGATAGTAGGCTAGATATTAATTTTGTGATGAAGCGTCACTTTGCTGGTCTCTTTTCTAGACTTTGTATAGGCTCTTGTTTTCAAGAATATGATTTTATGACGATTAGTCGTTTTTATTGCATTGTATTAGTATAAATTATATTTCTTCAACGAAATTTAGTAGTTCTTGTACTTTATTTTTTACATATTCTCGGTGAAAGAAGTTCTAAAAAATGGTCAGTTTATGTATTAAAATGCCTACATTTAAAAAGCCACAAATGTTTCTAGCTTAAACTTTCTATGCATATTCAAGCTCAGCTGTATAAAATCAGAATTTACAATAAAATATTGATATGATAAAGAGAAAATGTATACCGAGAGTAACAATATTTGGAATTAAATTCATAGATAATATATAATTTGTCTATTTGTGTATTTATTTATGTTTTATGTTTTAGCAACTGCTGTTTAGCATTTACTATGAGTATTTAATTAAAGTTCTATCAGTGTAGTTGAAATAGACTGGAAACCTTGCCTGATCTTAAAATTAATTGGTCAATTCCTTAAAGAAAATAAAGAAAAAAATTGAAAAATTACCAGTCCTGACCAAAAAGTAGCCAGTTGAAGGACTGACAGACAAGCTTTATTTAAAAAAATGGTTATATCCCTAAAAGATCCTACCTCAAGAAACTACACCAGCACAGGAGTTTGAAAATAATCAAATAACATTTGTAATATAAAGACTAAAATAGTCCATCCACTGTACTCATCATTTCATATATATTTAAATACTCAATTTTAATGTGTTATTCTGTAATATTGATTATCTTTCCTTATTTCCACATATGGTGGCAGATAAACATGATTTAGATATCAACAAACTGCACTTGATGATAAAATATAGTCTTTAATATTCATAAGCTGTGAATAAACTAACCTGTTATTGCCAAGCAGAATATTATTGATTGCCTATTTTGTTTGAATCACTGATGTGTTAGTACAAGTAACTCTATTAGGTTTACTTTATAATCAGAAACATTTTAAATCATGTAACAATTATTTGTATTAATCTTCCAACAATGAATTTGTTATTCATAGATCATGTTACTGGCCCAAAACAATGTCTCTAAGATAATCACTGTTAGCTTATGGGATCAGTCAGTAATGATTTATTTTTGTTTTGCTGTACAAAGTCAAAATCTTACACATAATTCCCAACAACTTTTAAACTAAACAAATATTTAAAACAAATTTAATTTAGGAATTCAGTTTGTAATTGGAGCCTGTTGAGATTATGGCACAAATTATATGTGCAAATATGATTAATAAGTACATTTAGAAGGATACATTTTCTATTTCATTTTAAAAAACAACATATTCTTATTTTAATCCTATATAGTATAAAATTTGTAACTTATGCAAAACATATGCATATTATAATCTTGAAACAATATTGTTTGAAATTCATGGATTTTGTGCAGCATTTGTTTCCTTCACACAAATGATATATTGTGTTAGTGTGTAATAGGCTGAGAAGTCATTATAACTAGATTCTAGATTCACTGAGAATATCTATGATAGACTGAAGAGTGCCCCTGTATAGTTTACTTACTTAAATGAACATATAATCATAACATACACTATACCTTTCCTTTTGTTGGTGAATGTTTTTTCTTCACTGGGATTGATAAATTAACATGATATTGTATTTGACAATCTAAAACTCCAAAAGATTACTAATTTGAAAAAACTATTTGTATCCTTGTTTGAAAAATTCTGATTTAAATCAAATTACTTTTCTTGCACTTTACATGCAAAACAGAATATCATAATTGGAATAGATTTGTTTACAAGACTTATCTTATAGAAATTCCTGAAATAAAGCAAATCTGTATACAGTACAAATCAAACAGTTCAAGCAAAGGATTATATTGTAATCATGAACAATTTTGACTCAGACTTGGAAAGTATTTTACAGTTGGAAGCATGAGTTATCTATGTATATGCTATTGATTAAGGTATACATTAAAATGTTGAAATCCTTACAGTAGATATTTTATTAACGCTTCAATTTTTACCTGAAATAAGACAGTGACAATCTTGACCTACCTAATTTTTCAATGAGGCCGAGTTCTACCAAAGTATCCGTTGACAGATGATTCATATTTTCAAAACACTTCAGCCAAGTTTAACAGGCTCATGGTGACCGATCAAGGATATTTTAAGTGTTTTGACATTTACCGTCGGCATTCCCGTCACGCAACAGAAGGAAAGTAAGGGAATTAACTCATGCTTTCTATGTTATTGTTTTCAGACGAAATTGTTTCAAGTTCAAATCTCATAGATTTTATCCGAAAATCTTTTTTATGCCCCCGAATCGGAGATTCCGGGGGTTTATTGTTTTTCACCTATCCGTCTGTCCGTCCGTCTGTCTGTCTGTCCGTCTGTCTGTCCGTTTGTCCACAAAAACTTTAACCTTGGTCATAACTTTTGATTGGTCGGAGCTAGGTCTTTGATACTTGACATATGCATCCGGGGGCATTCGTGTTTCACAAACACATCTTGTTTTTATTCTTTAATTAATTATTATTTCAATTTTGGAATTCGAATGATTATTATTTTGGTGAATTAAAACTTTGTTATAGAACAACATGCATTCAAAAAGTGAATTATTTGATAACAATTTATCAAGTTGTTTATATTGTTGAGACAGAGAGGTGAACTATATACAAAATTGAGGAAACAGGTGCGCGTCGTGACGAAATCATGTGTTGCTATGCAACCAAGTACCTCTTACTGGATATACGACATGGATTTACGACCCCGTTGTACGACATGGATACGACCCCGTTGTGAAACGGTCGTAGAGCATGCCGTAAGAGGGTCGTAAACAAGGTCGTATATGCTACGACCTCCTAAATTTAGGAGGCCTTTGTGAAACGGGGAACAGGACTGCAGCTGTAGAGAGCAGAGCGACCTACCCCTCGAGTTTTACACACAGCCGACATGTGAGCTACGACTGAAGTCGGGAGATGGCCCAGGGAAGGCGGACGTGGAGGGTGGTCAACAATAGTATTGAGATGAAATCATTGTAATAAAACCAAGAAAATCCAGACAGCGTCCTTGTTGAATCTTTGAAGTGTGCTGACTGTGCTACAATTCAGAGCCTGCTTCTTCATCTTAAGAAACATCAGCTTTATCAGGAAACACCTCACCACCAGCGCTACCAAGACTCTTGTCATCTCCCTCAATATGTCACGCCTTGACTACTGCAACAGTCTCTTGCTAAATGCTCCAAAGTCCCTGACAAATAAACTCCAGCATGTCCAAAACACTGCCTCGCAGATTGTCTCTCTGACTCCCAGAACATCATCCATCACCCCTGTACTCAAAACTCTACATTGGCTTCCAGTCCACTTCCGCATCAAGTTCAAGCTTCTGTCCCTCACTTTCCAGCCCCAGTCTACCTCCGCGATCTCCTTCAGATATACCAGCCTGCTCGTCCTCCCAAATCCCAGACCAAGTCTCTCCTTGTTGTCCCAAACACAAAGACTGTCCGATATGGCCACCGCGGTACCGCTCTTTTGCGTACGCTGCAGCCACAGAATGGAACAATCTTCCTCAAGAACTCAAAGACTCTCCCAGTTTACCAGCATTCAAAACCAGTTTAAAAACATTCCTTTTCCGCAAAGCTTTCCCTGACCACTGACATTCTGCGCTTTGAGCATGCTCATGCATGGAGATAGCGCTTTATAAATGCACTTTATATTATATTTTATATTATTGTTGGTTTGGAGGATGATTGATCAATCGGTGATTAATTATGTGAATTTTATGGATAAATGATTGTTGAATGATTGTTAAGATGTTGAATGATTGACGATTAAATGTTGAATGACTGATGATTATGTGTTGAATGATTGATAATTTAGTGTTGAATTAACAATGATTGATTTGATTGAAGAGTCATTGATGGTTGATTGGTGAATGTTTGTTTAACGATAAGCTTTAGTGTTGAGTGGTTGATTATAGATGATTGATAAATGATTGTTTTAGTGTTTGTTTGATGATGATTTGATGATGAATGATTGAAAATTGGTAATTAATGATTGATGAATTCATTATTTATAAATCATAATTTAGTGATGAATGATTGATGGATAAAAATTGATGATTTATGATGAATGATAAATGATGATAATGATGATGTTGTTGTTGATATTGTTGATATAATGGTTTTTGACCTTTGGCCTTGAAATGAATAGCACGCATTTTCTAAAAACTGTTAAGTTTATCTCTATTATCATTTCTTCTTGTTTTTATAAAATCTTTTGTCTCAGAATCTTAAATAAGCTCAAGTGTCAACTATACTCTGGAAATGGGTCAAATGTGATTTAATAGGTTAAATAATGCACAAAACACTAAGGTGACCTTAAGTCACTAAGGTAGCCTTAGTGCAATGTTAAGAGATGGCGCTAAGGTTAACCTTAGTGTTAAGATTTTTTGTGCAACGGCCCCCAGGTTGATGTATTCAGATATTTTCAGTCACATGTAAAAGTTAAAATGGAGCCATTAGCTCTGTAGCTCATCAGGCATCATATCAAGTTTGCTTTATACAGGCCAGATGATTTAGAAATGAAACTGATGTTATCTATTGCAAGTAAACCTATAAAAAAATTACAAGACAAATGTAACGATTTCAGAATAAATTTCCTTACCCAAATGATTTATTATTATTCAACACTTTCTACATCGCCAATATTAGACAGTGAAAGAAGTCCACACTAAAATATCCAAGGAGAAATATATTTGCCATAGACTGTCATCTAATGGAGAAATGTAGGTTTTTAAGATTGTGACCCTATTTGGGGTCATTGGGTCACGAAACCTACAGTTTAGAATCCCAATTGGCCAAGGAGTCTTAATACAGTCTTTCAGCTCAATAGACCTTTGTGAACTGAAGATGATGATGAAAATAAGTTTTTAAGGTTGTGACTCCTGTGACCCTAATTTGGGTCATGGGGTCACAAAATCTACAGCTTAAAATCCCCATTGGCCAAGGAGTCTGCACATATAATTTCAGCTCTCTAGACCTTTTGGAACTTAAGAAATATATGAAAATAGGTTTTTAAGGTTGTGACCCCTGTGAACCTATTTGGGGTCACCAAAGTTACAAATTAAAATCCCCATTGTCCAAGGAGTCTGCACATATCATTTTTAACTCTCTACTGCTTTTGTAACTGGAGAAGAAGATGAGAATTGGTTTTTAAGGTTGTGGCCCCTTTGACCCTATTTGGGGTCATGGGGTCACGAAATCTACAATTAAGAATCCCCATTGGCCAAGGAATCTGCACATATCATTTTCAACTCTCTACTCCTTTTAGAACTGGAGAAGAAGATGAAAATAGGTTTTAAAGGCTGTGACCCCTGTTTCCCTATTTGGGGTCACAGGGTCACCAAAGTTACAAATTAGAATTCCCATTGGCCAAGGAGTCTGCACATATCATTTTTAACTCTCTACTCCTTTTTGAACTGGAGAAGAAGATGAACATAGGTTTTTAAAGTTGTGACCCCTGTGACCCTATTTGGGGAAGTCGAAAGTGTCAAAAGTTTACGGACGGACGACGGACAGACGACAGGCCATGCCATAAGCCCATCTGGACTTTCAGTCCTGATGAGCTAAAAAGCACTATTAGTAAACTTTATAGGAATGTTTAAGGGGAAACTGTGTTACCTAGTCATTATTCTCATCAAATTGATGGTTATAAGTTTTTAGTTTGGCCTAAATATCACACTTAAAAACGTGAATTATGAACGTGAAACACCAAGCTTAAATTGTCAAATAAATCTCACAGATAAGAAGAATAGAAATAAATAGCCTTAGCTCTGTACCTTATTTGTTTGTTATAGCTATTTTCTGGCTTGTATAGGTAATGTTTCAAAGGACAACAAGGGTCACAATATCTTTGAAAATAATTTTCCTTGCATCATGGATGTCATTTTGTTCTGAAAAAGGAGACAATATAGCTTTAAAGCTTCGAAGATTATTTTCCTTATTAGGGGAAACAAATTCACCAGGTCCCAATTTTAATCTTAATTTTTTGTAGGTAGTCTGTATACAAAAAGGCGGCTTTATATGCCTTTTAAATAAGATAAAAGTAGATTAAAAGGCGGGACGCCAGTGAAAAGATCTCAATTATTCACTTAACTCACAATTCACAACTCATGCAAGAGAAATTATCTATGTATTTGTAATAAATGGACGAAAAATGTAATTTCTTTAAAACGATTGTTAAACATACTCATTAGGGTACTTCACGTACATGTATGTGACTAATTTATATTTCAAAATTATATCGGGAAAATAAGTTACAGACAATCTGACAGGTATAGACAGGCGGACAGACCCATTTTGTTGTTTACCATAATGCTAATGAAAAGACCAGTATGATAGATATGTTGCAGAAAAACCTATTCTCTTGCAAAAGCCATATTATTTAACAGGTTGGCGACGAAGTGAATAATTCACACACATATTTAAATGATGTTTAAGATCAACTGAATTTTTTAGGAAAAGTGGTTAGAGTATTTAGGGGACATTCCTTCCAGTGATGGTGGGTGATGGGGTAGGCCCTTCTTTTCACTTTCCCTTATATCCCCGAGCTTTTATCCCCAACCCCTGGGCAGCTAAAGTTTCTCGGATGCTCGAGGTAAAAAAATAACAACCCCATTCTTGTTGACCATTCTATTTACAGGGTAGTTCCCTACAAAATGACACAAGGTTGGGGGTACCCTTTTCTCCCAATCTACATACCCTCGCTCACCCTCCAACATCCCTCCCTTTTTTTCTGACAAAATGGTCAACCAGAATCTCACTGTTCAGGGAGGGGGGCCGCCAACCCACAAACACTTGTGACAGTCATCAAACATGGTCTAAGGGAACTAAACTAAACTTGCTGTCCTATGTCCTTGGCCCGTTGGGGGCGTGGCTAACAATCAAGCGATGATGTGGGTCTGTTTATTTATATTTCAGACTTATTTGTAATTTAGAAAGAGTGTTATTGATTCAAATAAACTTGAATCGGCTGGAAATACCTATGATTACAACTACGCGATGTTCCCGCCATATTTTTTGCGCGAAATAAATCGTGCCATCTCATAAAGGGGGCGGAGCTTACACGATAAAGTCCGTTGGTCAGGTTTGACGGCCGGTTCGGATACATGTATTACATTTATTGATGTCACTTGAAGCTTATTTTTCCGTTTAAAGTAAGACTATTAAATCCAAATAAAATACAATATGATTTTTAAATTTCTTTTTAAAACTTACAATATAAGTGTTATGTAAATTTGTTTTATTTGAGTAAAAGGAGGTGATGACTGTTTTTTTTTTAGATTTCATTTTTTTTTTCACATTTGTGTGAAAAATACTTTTGATTTTATACATTTTCACTTGACACATACTTAAATTAATGGATTTTTTTTCTGCTTTAGATGTTTATAGTACTAAAACAATGTTTATGATTGTTTTGTACGCTATTTCAGCGCAGCTATGATTATCAAAGTTCACAACCAATGCGACCTTGAACGGCAATGGCGAGATTTGCCGTAACACCGTTCCGATTGAATAACTGGATTTAGTATGAAGTGGGCGTCACTTAAAACATCCAAAAAAAATTATATAAAATGAATGTCTGTGAATTTATTTTTACCAATCTTTGATTATGGATATAGTTTGTCAATTATGTAACGATCAATTGATACTTTGGTAAGTATTTGCAAATAGTCACTTGTTTTCAGTTTCCATCTCGCCGAAAACAGTTGTTGTTTGAAGCCTGATGAATACACTAGTAATTTACGTGTTTATGTATATGAAATTTACATCATAGTTAAGATGAGAGAAATATCTATCGATGACTGGAATTTTAGTCAGTATCCATTTGTCATGAAAACAAACGATCGACTTCTATGCATTGTTCATTTTCCGCGCATTGTTCGTCAATGACGTCAGAGGAAACAATGATCAACAAATTGATTACAAAAAGATAACTTGTAGTAGTTCCGGATCTAGTAGGTGCATGCAGGAAGTAAACACATCATTGTGATCACTGACATTTTCTCTCTCGAAAAGTGTAAAATAATTTACATTTTATATAAATGGAAACTTTTTCCAAGCAATGGAGGGTCGGTATACCAACATGTAGTTTACTGTATTTATCAGTCGTCATTCACCTAAATATTTACAGATTGTTTTATATCTGTCATTAGCAAATAAAACTGTGAACAAGTGTGTGTGATTTGGTGATTTAATGTCCCCGGACAAAAGAGATACAGCTGAATTACGAAAATGTATCAATTTTCGTTGACGTCAGAGAAATAATCTTGCACAGGGTAAGCGTCAACTATAGTGATACATTCTGTATCTCCTGTCTGTATCGAATCGTGAGATTTCCCATGATACTCAGCCCTACTAACTTACTATCATACTTATTAATGTACATACCTAATATGCTAAATGACATGAAAATACTGAGTTGACTCACATGCAGTCTATAAAGTAGAGCAGCTACCCAGACCTCGTTGTATTAGCTTGGTGTCATGGCCGTCAGTCACATGACAGGTTCGAACAGGAAGTGAATTCAAGGGGATTCCCCTTTGCCACTGCGTCACAGCTCACTTGCAGACTACTTGTAAACAAATAGTTATAATGTATTGATGTATTGTATTAGGTGTAAATGTAAGAGTTTATTTGCAGACAAACACTTATCGGTTATAAGATGTAGATAGATGTGAGACCGCTATGGCCGACAAACAGTTAGATGTAAATGTAACAGTTTACTTGCTGACAATCGGTTATATGGTGTAGATGTGAGAGTTCACCTGCAGATGTAGATGTGAGAGCGCTTTTGCTGACGAACAGTTATATATGGTGTAAATGTGAAAGCGCTCAAGATTACATTGCTCAGTGTCATGACTGTTTAACATAAAAAGGAGTTCTGACATTTCTTAAGCTGCTTGGTAGTCCAATACAACCTATTCTATTACATGAATCTGAAGTGTGGGGTTATCAAAGATTTGCATGTTTGGAAAGAATTTACCTTCTAGCATGTAGACAAGTTCTGGAATATCTACTCCTAATTGTATGATTTAGGGCGAATGTGAAAGATATCCACTTTACATTAACCCACAGATATAACTGAAATCATAAATGTGACAAAATATCACAAAATATTTGTTTAAAATCGACATCCAAAAATAGCCTAAAAGATGATTGTCACTTAGTGTCGGTAATGTAACATTGGTGTCGCATTTAAGAACGATATGATAAACCAAGGAGTATATATATCTCACTTGAAATATCACAAAGACTACGTCCATATGCAATGATGCTATTGACGACGAAATACATTTTACATTTGATTGTTCATTTTTTATTGAACTAGATATATTATACACGAACGCTTTCTAAGAAAATCGAGTGCAACTGGATATATCTCTATTTTGGAATCAAAGGTGGACGATGTTATAAAAAAGTAGTCTTTGTTTATAAACCATGGTATTGAATAAAAACAGAAATACATGAAAAATAATTCTTATATTGAGAACTGTATGTTAAATGAGAAGATTCGTATGTAAACTAGTGTCCAAAAGAAACGCTACTAAGTCGCCAAGGAGTCTTACTTGACTTGTCAGCAGCGTTTGACACTGTGAATCACGACAAACTCATCAGTCGTCTCTTTAGTCAATTCCACATTACTGACACTGCTCTGGCATGGATTGCATCCTATCTCCACTTGAGAACACAGGCAGTCACCATCAATAATGAAATCTCTGAAAGTGTCTGTTTGCAAAGTGGAGTTCCTCAAGGGTCAGTCCTAGGCCCTGTGTTGTTTGTGTTACACACAAGTTGTCTAGAGAACGTCACCAATGAGCAAGGATTTAATCACCATTCCTACGCTGATGACACACAACTCATGGATAACTTCATCTCTTGCCCGCACAACTCTCTGTACGCAACAAGTCAGTGCCTGAATGTCTAACAGCGATCTAAAACTGAATAGTGACAAGACTGAGGCAATATTAATTGGCACAAAACAGCGCCTTCAAAAGATCAGCTGCAATGAGATCACTGTTGTTGACACCTCCATCAAGATCTCTCCCTGTGTGAAGAGTCTGGATGTCTTCATTGACTCAAACCTCGCAATGAATAAACATGTTGATTATCTATGTAAAACCTGCTACATCCACCTTCGAGCTATTGGGAACATTCGTCACCTCCTGACCACTGATGCAACAAGAACCTTAGTTCAGTGTTTAGTCATGTCGAGAATAGACTATTGCAACAGTTTTCTCTACGGCATCAGTCATGACCTGCTTACACGTGTTCAAAAAATCCAGAACACTGCCGCGAGAATCATAACGAGAACGGCCAAATCATCACACATCACACCCGTTCTGAAGAGGCTCCACTGGTTGCCTGTACAAGCTAGGATTGAGTTTAAGATCCTGTGCCTAGCCTATCAGTGTCAGCAGAACCTAGCTCCATCATACCTGTGTGAACTCCTAACAGCTCACAAAGCTCCCAGGAATCTACGATCAGACCACCAGTTGCTCCTGTCTGTCCCTCGATCGAAGCTGAAACTATTTGGAGAAAAAGCCTTCTGTGTTGCAGCACCCAGCCTCTGGAATAATCTCCCACTTGACCTGAAAACATCCCCAACCTTGGACAATTTCAAGTCTGCTTTAAAAACACACCTCTTCTCAGATCATTACTCTGATTGAACTTTTTCCCAAGTTGTTGTAGGACACCTGTTGTATGAGAGACTCCTAAGCGCTATGAGCATGCAATTGGATGGACGACAGCGCTATACAAATATCCATATATATATAAACTATTGTCTAAAAGAGTCGAATTTGAGTGTATCTGACAGGCAAATGTCTTGTGGGGAAGTATGCACATTCGCATTCTTCAGGGAAATATACTTTTGATTTTGTGTCTCTTCAAACACATATGGGGCGCATATGATTTTTGCACATAAGTTTCGTCATTTCAGTTTGAAATTGGTAAAGTATAGAATCTAGGTAAACAATGTTGTCGATAGACTAACATTAAGTCTCAGAAGTATTTATTCAATACTGACAATATCTTCAAACAAATCATGTATTAAAACAAAATGGAGCCCAGAAGATGCTTTATCTAGACTTGGCTGGTCATCAATGAAATGTGTTTGCTTTAGGGTCTGGATGACAGGCTATGTTTTCGGTACAATGCACTATATTTGACAAAACATCGTTGACGCGTCCCAGCTCCATAACGTTTTAAAACAAGCAAAAGTGTCCAATTTCTGTCTGCTATCTCGCCTTGTTAATGAGGTTTCAAATCGATTATTTTTTTAAAAAAGCGTGTTTCTAGCGAGTGAGTGAGTGAGTGAGTTATTGTTTTACGCCACTTGGGCAATATTACAGCCATTAGCGACGTTGTTTCTAGCAAATAAGGAAAGATAATGGTTCAAAATTTTGAATAGAAGTAAGTAGACTTATGGAGAAATGATAAATATATCTTTGAGTGGTATCTCAGAATCTTGATGCAGAATTTGCAGCAGCCCTCACTGTTGCCCTGCAGATGCACGACAAGGACGCACACGCAGTGTCCACTCCGTCGAAACTCAAACTGGACCCACCCAAGATAGGCTCAGGATGCGACTCGGATCAGTGGTCGGCTTTCACTAGGCAGTGGAACATGTACAAAGCAGGAATGACCATATCCAACAATCAAGCATCAACAGCCCTATTTTACTGCTTTAGTGAGGACCTCAGAACTGATGTCATGAGGGATCTCCGTGGTGATGTAGCTGGGATGCCAGAGGCTGATCTCCTAGATGCCATCAGACGACTGGCCGTGAAAGAGGAAAGCATCCTCGTACACAGGATAAAACTTGGCAAGATGGTGCAACCTCCAGGGACAGGCATCAGGACCTTCCTAGCGAGCTTACGGGGACAGGCCGCACTATGCCAGTTCACGGCTACATGTTCACAGCCCGGATGTACTCACAAATTTGACTTTAGCAATGAGATAATCAAGGACAACCTTGTTCGGGGAATTGCCGATCTGACCTTACCCTAGAAGAGATTGTGGCCTTTATTGCGCAAAAGGAACAAGGCAAAGCCACAAGAAGTGCAGTTGGTGACAGTGCAGGATCTGTTAGCAACACATCCAGACAAAGCCATCAACCACCAGCACATGGGAGGTGTTGGGCATGTGGTGGTGTAGGTCATGGTCAACGCAACGACAGAGAGACAAGGGCCAAGAAGTGCCCTGCCTGGACGTCAAAGTGTTCAAAGTGCTCTGTTAGGGGGCATTACTCATCATCCTGTAACCGATGTTCTATGTGCCATAAATGGGGACACAGGGACAACAACTCCAAATACTGTGCTCACAACAAGGAGTCAAAAGACTCAAAAGACAGCAACAAGTCTCATGCATGCCAGACTGAAGATAATCTCTTGGTCTGTGAACAGCTGTGTACCTCAAGCCTTCATGCCGGCAACAACGAAGAGTCCACAAACAAACAACCTATCGCACACCATGTATTCGATGAACGATGGGTTGAACGTCCATCAAAACCCCACCCTACCATAGTAGTGGATTTGATTCCCCTACCCCAGGACCAAGAGGAACTCGGCTACCCTGTCAACCCTGCCTCAACACTAAGGAGACTCTCCATTCCTATGGTGGCTGACTTAGGCTGCCAGAGCTCAGTGATCCCTCTCAAGACTGCTCTTGCCATGGGATACACAATGAATGATATCATGCCCGTGAAACTCACAATGCGTGGTGCCATTAAGGAAGACCTGGGGATTGATGGAGGCATTGTTGTGTGTACTGCTATCCAGGATGAAGCAGGATCAACCAGATCTGCTAAACAATTTGTTTATGTGTCTTCTCAAATGGAAAAAGCCTTCCTCTATAGAGAAGCACTTGAAATACTTCGTATTGTGCCTGTAAACTTCCCAAGAGTAGCGACTGACCAGAACCCTAATTTCACGGCATCCGTTGAATCCCAAAAGGACCCTGCCTGCGACTGCCCTAAACGTGGTCGAGCACCTCCACCTTTGTAGAAGTCTTTGCCACCTGGACTTTCAGCTAGGGATGAAGACATACCTGTACTCAGAGAATGGCTCCTTACTTACTATGGTGCCACAACTTTCAATGTCTGCGAGCATCAACCCCTCCCAATGATGAATTGTGAGCCCTTGCAACTACATGTTGATCCAGAGGCCAGGCCAGTTGCTGTGCATAAGCCTGCCTTAGTACCCATACATTGGCAGGACAAGGTCCTTCAGGATCTGGAACGTGATGTGAGGATCGGGGTTCTCGAACGTGTAAACCCCAATACACCTGTGACCTGGTGCTCCAGAATGGTTGTCACTGCAAAAGCGGAAGGGAGTCCAAGACGAACTGTTGACCTACAGCCACAGAATCATCATGCTGTAAGACAGACCCACGACGTTCCAAGCCCGTTCCACCTAGCGGATCACATCCCTCAGAACACTAAGAAAACAGTCACAGATGCATGGAATGGTTATCACTCAGTCCCAATCCATGAGGAAGACCGACACATCACCACCTTCATCACCCCATGGGGTAGGTTTAGGTACAAAGTTGCACCTCAGGGATTCCTTGCTAGTGGGGACGCATACACCCAAAGGTTAGACAGCATCATAGCAGACTTTCCAGACAAGGTAAAATGTGTTGACGACACTTGTATGTGGGCTGAAACAGTTGAAGCAGCTTTCTTCCAAACATGCACATGGCTTGATTTGTGTGCACGCAATGGCATAACTCTCAACCCAAGGAAGTTTCAATTTGCACAAGATTCAGTTGAGTTTGCTGGACTTATGGTGACGCCAACAAAGGTCAAGCCAAGCACCAAATTCTTAGATTCTGTTCTGAAGTTCCCGACGCCAAAAGACATAAGAGGAGCAAGGGCATGGTTTGGATTGGTTAATCAAGGAGCCTACGCATTCGCTGTGGCAAAGCAGATGAAACCATTCAGGCACCTTCTCAAGCCATCAACAAAGTTCTCTTGGACTGAGGATCTCAACACTCTATTCGAGAAATAAAAGCAAGCAATCGTGTCTGAAATGAAGGATGGTGTGAGACTCTTTGACCCATCCCGACCAACATGTTTATCTACTGACTGGTCAGTGGACGGGGTCGGCTTTCTCCTGAGACAGAAGTATTGCAATTGTACCCACAAGACTCCAATCTGCTGTCCTCAAGGGTGGAAACTGCCTTGTAGGCAGTAGATTTACATCCCCTGCTGAAACTCGCTACGCTCCTATTGAAGGAGAGGCCCTTGCTGTGGCCTATGCCCTCCATCAGACTTGATACTACGTCCTTGGGTGTTCTGATCTCATTGTGGCTACCGACCATAAACCCCTTCTCAGGATCCTCAATGACCGCTCCCTCACGGAAATCAGCAACAGACGTCTTCTCAATCTGAAAGAGAAAACCCTTGCTTACAAGTTTGATATGGTCCATGTTCCAGGTGCCAAGAACAGAGGACCTGATGCTGTTTCACGCTATCCTCAGTCAAATTGTGAACCAGATCCCCTCCAGGAACAGCCTCAAACCTTGGAGCCGCCGACCCCTAGTAGCATGGACACACTTGACCTAGCAGATGATGAGTCTGCGACCGCAGCAGCATCCTCCACACTCCATTTTGTTTCAAACATGGTACCTTGGGAAATGGTCAGAGAAGCAACCTCTTCAGATGAGACCCTTTCATCACTCATGACTATACTGCAGCATGGCATACCGTCAAAGTGTCAGGACCTCCCAGCAAGTCTTCGCCCTTTCCATCGCCATGCCCAAAGCCTCTCTTGCCTTGATGGTGTGATACGCATGGGACAGAGAATCGTCATACCAACTTCTTTGAGGAAAAGCATCCTGTCTTCTCTCCATGCTGCCCACCAAGGGGTTAACACTATGTGTCAACGCGCCACAGACTCAGTTTTCTGGCCAGGTATATCCACTGACATCTGCACGGTAAGGGAAGAGTGTGCTCAGTGTCACAGGATCGCCAAGTCAAATACAATGCAGCCACCTGCTGATATAGATTTCCCAGAATACCCTTTCCAGAAAATATGCTGTGAAATATGTTTACGTGCAAAACATTGTTGGTAATCATCAATGACGATGGGATCCCACTGGGGTGATTGTTGAGGTACGCCAGTATCATCAGTATGCAGTTAGCATGGATGGCTCCGGCAGAGTGACAGTGAGGAACCGGCAGCATCTTAGGAGGTTCCAGCCATTCAGACCTGCTCCCACCAAGGTTGACTCCATTCCCTACACGCCTACCAGGAATGAAGCCAGAATACCAATCTATGTCCAGCCTAATCGCTCACCTCCAATAGCGCCAACTCTCACAGAACAAGTTCCAGACACAGTTGTGGGACCTCCCACGGATAGTCACCCAATCTCCGCCGTCATCACCTACCGTCCAGGAACCACCGGATGTCGCTCCATCACCCTTGTCAGAGGAACCGTCCGCACAACCAGTTTCTAAGCTACCTCTGTCCCTGAGGCGTCTACTGCCTCACAACAAGCCAGGTGCCAGCGAGACAGCACCCTTAGCAAGACGCACAAAGGATTAATGTGACCATGCCCTTAGATCCCAGGGTCTTCAGTTGGTCACAATTATACCCCCCCTGGAAGAAGATGAGGTCTCTATTAGTTTGTAGTTTAGTCTGATTGATGAGTGATCAATCACATATCTTTATTTATGTATCAACTATCTTGACTTTAAGTTCTTTCTTATTGACACTTCCAATATGTTTTACAGTGTACCTTCAAGACTCTCAAGAA
The DNA here is from genome assembly GCA_916613615.1 of Steromphala cineraria. Classification (NCBI taxonomy): domain Eukaryota; kingdom Metazoa; phylum Mollusca; class Gastropoda; order Trochida; family Trochidae; genus Steromphala; species Steromphala cineraria. Next base: position 63,728 of record CAKAJN010000057.1, read on the forward strand.
CCTGCTCAGAACGTGTAATGTTGCTGAATCAAGTGACATGGACAAGTTTTATACATGCCCTTTAAAACTTCCCCCTTGAAAAGGGAGATAGATAGATACAACATTCTGTCATATGTTCATTCACTCATTGTATTTATATTCACTCAATCTGTTCCAGGTGACTCATCAGTCATCCTCTTTTCTGAATAAAGATATTGGAAGATAGAAACCTGTCTAAGGACTGTCCCTTTAACAGCTTAGAAACTGCAAGGTACAAAGTAACTGATTTAATCGTTCAGGATAGTGAACGTTATTTTGATAATCATACAATCTGCAATAAAAAATATAGGCAAGGTCTAGTGAACTGTGGGATGTATCAATGATCGAAGCGTGTGGTTGATATGTAATTCATGTATTGCATTTGGCAAATTGGTGATCATAAAAAAACGAAACGGAAGGGCCCTATCGTATGAGAATTGTGAAGTTTTAGATGAAATACTTTGCACTGGTTGGGCAGTTTAAAAGTATTTACACGTTATCAGTAATAACATTCCTTAAAGTGCATTAAGATAACCAAGCCTGCAAATCAATCAAACCGAGTTTGAAGAAAGCTTCCCTCGTCTATTAGCGCTCTACAGCAACTGCCTAAACAACTTCCATTGAAAATTATTACAGCTGTTTAAAAACGTGAAATAGTTTTCGTTGTGCGTCATGTGTAATTGGTCACTGATGCACGTAACCTAAAGGGAAAAATAAAGGATTTTCTATTTTGATTTGGCAATTTCATTCATTAATCCATTTTCCCATACGAATATGGTTTGCATTAATGAGTCGACGATATTTTTCAATCGAGTATTGAAATACATTTCATTCATCAATTTCAGTGAAGTAATATTAAGTGGGTGACTTTTGTCCTAGGTGGCTTTTGTCCAGGTAGGTTTTGTCCGGGTGGCATTTGTCCAAGTGGGTTTTGTCCGTGTGGCATTTGTCCGGGTGGCATTGTAAAATTTTGACCAAATTGCTTAAAATTGACCCGAAACGTCAAAAATATCAAATTTGCTTAAAACATGGTTAGGACGCATCTACATGCTCCGTACACCTCCACAAGAAAAGTTTAGCTGATTTTCAACCCAAAAACAAAGGAAACCATTTTTGTAAAATTTTGACCAAATTGCTTAAAATTGACCCGAAACGTCAAAAATATCAAATTTGATTAAAACATGGTTAGGATGCATCTACATGCTCCGTACACCTCCACAAGCAAAGTTTAGCTGATTTTCAACCCAAAAACGAAGGAAACCATTTTTGTAAAATTTTGACCAAATTGCTAAAAATTGACCCGAAACGTCAAAAACATCAAATTTGATTAAAACATGCTTAGGACGCATCTACATGCTCCGTACACCTCCACAAGCAAAGTTTAGCTGATTTTCAACCCAAAAACGAAGGAAACCATTTTTGTAAAATTTTGACCAAATTGCTTAAAATTGACCCGAAACGTCAACTATATCAAATTTGATTAAAACGTGGTTAGGAAGCATCTACATGCTCCGTACACCTCCACAAGCAAAGTTTAGCTGATTTTCAACCCAAAAACGAAGGAAACCATTTTTGTAAAATTTTGACCAAATTGCTTAAAATTGACCCGAAACGTCAAAAATATCAAATTTGCTTAAAACATGGTTAGGACGCATCTACATGCTCCGTACACCTCCACAAGCAAAGTTTAGCTGATTTTCCACCCAAAAACAAAGGAAACCATTTTTGTAAAATTTTGACCAAATTGCTTCAAATTGACCCGAAACGTCAAATATATCAAATTTGCTTAAAACATGGTTAGGACGCATCTACATGCTCCGTACACCTCCACAAGCAAAGTTTAGCTGATTTTCAAACCAAAAACGAAGGAAACCATTTTTGTAAAATTTTGGCCAAATTGCTTAAAATTGACCCGAAACGTCAAAAACATCAAATTTGATTAAAACATGCTTAGGACGCATCTACATGCTCCGTACACCTCCACAAGCAAAGTTTAGCTGATTTTCAACCCAAAAACGAAGGAAACCATTTTTGTAAAATTTTGACCAAATTGCTTAAAATTGACCCAAAACGTCAACTATATCAAATTTGATTAAAACATGGTTAGGAAGCATCTACATGCTCCGTACACCTCCACAAGCAAAGTTTAGCTGATTTTCAACCCAAAAACGAAGGAAACCATTTTTGTAAAATTTTGACCAAATTGCTTAAAATTGACCCGAAACGTCAAAAATATCAAATTTGCTTAAAACATGGTTAGGACGCATCTACATGCTCCGTACACCTCCACAAGCAAAGTTTAGCTGATTTTCAACGCAAAAACAAAGGAAACCATTTTTGTAAAATTTTGACCAAATTGCTTAAAATTGACCCGAAACGTCAAAAACATCAAATTTGATTAAAACATGCTTAGGACGCATCTACATGCTCCGTACACCTCATCAAGCAAAGTTTAGCTGATTTTCAACCCAAAAACGAAGGAAACCATTTTTGTAAAATTTTGACCAAATTGCTTAAAATTGACCCGAAACGTCAACTATATCAAATTTGATTAAAACATGGTTAGGAAGCATCTACATGCTCCGTACACCTCCACAAGCAAAGTTTAGCTGATTTTCAACCCAAAAACGAAGGAAACCATTTTTGTAAAATTTTGACCAAATTGCTTAAAATTGACCCGAAACATCAAAAATATCAAATTTGCTTAAAACATGGTTAGGACGCATCTACATGCTCCGTACACCTCCACAAGCAAAGTTCAGCTGATTTTCAACCCAAAAACGAAGGAAACCATTTTTGTAAAATTTTGACCAAATTGCTTAAAATTGACCCGAAACGTCAAAAATATCAAATTTGATTAAAACATGGTTAGGACGCATCTACATGTTCCGTACACCTCCACAAGCAAAGTTTAGCTGATTTTCAACCCAAAAACGAAGGAAACCATTTTTGTAAAATTTTGACCAAATTGCTTAAAATTGACCCGAAACGTCAACTATATCAAATTTGATTAAAACGTGGTTAGGAAGCATCTACATGCTCCGTACACCTCCACAAGCAAAGTTTAGCTGATTTTCAACCCAAAAACGAAGGAAACCATTTTTGTAAAATTTTGACCAAATTGCTTAAAATTGACCCGAAACGTCAAAAATATCAAATTTGCTTAAAACATGGTTAGGACGCATCTACATGCTCCGTACACCTCCACAAGCAAAGTTTAGCTGATTTTCAACCCAAAAACAAAGGAAACCATTTTTGTAAAATTTTGACCAAATTGCTTCAAATTGACCCGAAACGTCAAATATATCAAATTTGCTTAAAACATGGTTAGGACGCATCTACATGCTCCGTACACCTCCACAAGCAAAGTTTAGCTGATTTTCAACCCAAAAACGAAGGAAACCATTTTTGTAAAATTTTGACCAAATTGCTTAAAATTTACCCGAAACGTCAAATATATCAAATTTGCTTAAAACATGGTTAGGAAGCATCTACATGCTCCGTACACCTCCACAAGCAAAGTTTAGCTGATTTTCAACCCAAAAACGAAGGAAACCATTTTTGTAAAATTTTGACCAAATTGCTTATAATTGACCCGAAACGTCAAAAATATCAAATTTGCTTACAACATGGTTAGGACGCATCTACATGCTCCGTACACCTCCACAAGCAAAGTTTAGCTGATTTTCAACCCAAAAACGAAGGAAACCATTTTTGTAAAATTTTGACCAAATTGCTTAAAATTGACCCGAAACATCAAAAATATCAAATTTGCTTAAAACATGGTTAGGACGCATCTACATGCTCCGTACACCTCCACAAGCAAAGTTTAGCTGATTTTCAACCCAAAAACGAAGGAAACCATTTTTGTAAAATTTTGACCAAATTGCTTAAAATTGACCCGAAACGTCAAAAATATCAAATTTGAGTAAAACATGGTTAGGACGCATCTACATGTTCCGTACACCTCCACAAGCAAAGTTTAGCTGATTTTCAACCCAAAAACGAAGGAAACCATTTTTGTAAAATTTTGACCAAATTGCTTAAAATTGACCCGAAACGTCAAAAATATCAAATTTGATTAAAACATGGTTAGGAAGCATCTACATGCTCCGTACACCTCCACAAGCAAAGTTTAGCTGATTTTCAACCCAAAAACGAAGGAAACCATTTTTGTAAAATTTTGACCAAATTGCTTAAAATTGACCCGAAACGTCAAAAATATCAAATTTGGTTAAAACATGGTTAGGACGCATCTACATGCTCCGTACACCTCCACAAGCAAAGTTTAGCTGATTTTCCACCCAAAAACAAAGGAAACCATTTTTGTAAAATTTTGACCAAATTGCTTCAAATTGACCCGAAACGTCAAATATATCAAATTTGCTTAAAACATGGTTAGGACGCATCTACATGCTCCGTACACCTCCACAAGCAAAGTTTAGCTGATTTTCAACCCAAAAACAAAGGAAACCATTTTTGTAAAATTTTGACCAAATTGCTTCAAATTGACCCGAAACGTCAAATATATCAAATTTGCTTAAAACATGGTTAGGACGCATCTACATGCTCCGTACACCTCCACAAGCAAAGTTTAGCTGATTTTCAACCCAAAAACAAAGGAAACCATTTTTGTAAAATTTTGACCAAATTGCTTAAAATTGACCCGAAACGTCAAAAATATCAAATTTGATTAAAACATGGTTAGGACGCATCTACATGTTCCGTACACCTCCACAAGCAAAGTTTAGCTGATTTTCAACCCAAAAACGAAGGAAACCATTTTTGTAAAATTTTGACCAAATTGCTTAAAATTGACCCGAAACGTCAAAAATATCAAATTTGCTTAAAACATGGTTAGGAAGCATCTACATGCTCCGTACACCTCCACAAGCAAAGTTTAGCTGATTTTCAACCCAAAAACGAAGGAAACCATTTTTGTAAAATTTTGACCAAATTGCTTAAAATTGACCCGAAACGTCAAAAATATCAAATTGGTTAAAACATGGTTAGGACGCATCTACATGCTCCGTACACCTCCACAAGCAAAGTTTAGCTGATTTTCCACCCAAAAACAAAGGAAACCATTTTTGTAAAATTTTGACCAAATTGCTTCAAATTGACCCGAAACGTCAAATATATCAAATTTGCTTAAAACATGGTTAGGACGCATCTACATGCTCCGTACACCTCCACAAGAAAAGTTTAGCTGATTTTCAACCCAAAAACAAAGGAAACCATTTTTGTAAAATTTTGACCAAATTGCTTAAAATTGACCCGAAACGTCAAAAATATCAAATTTGATTAAAACATGGTTAGGACGCATCTACATGTTCCGTACACCTCCACAAGCAAAGTTTAGCTGATTTTCAACCCAAAAACAAAGGAAACCATTTTTGTAAAATTTTGACCAAATTGCTTAAAATTGACCCGAAACGTCAAATATATCAAATTTGATTAAAACGTGGTTAGGAAGCATCTACATGCTCCGTACACCTCCACAAGCAAAGTTTAGCTGATTTTCAACCCAAAAACGAAGGAAACCATTTTTGTAAAATTTTGACCAAATTGCTTAAAATTGACCCGAAACGTCAAAAATATCAAATTTGATTAAAACATGGTTAGGACGCATCTACATGCTCCGTACACCTCCACAAGCAAAGTTTAGCTGATTTTCCACCCAAAAACAAAGGAAACCATTTTTGTAAAATTTTGACCAAATTGCTTCAAATTGACCCGAAACGTCAAATATATCAAATTTGCTTAAAACATGGTTAGGACGCATCTACATGCTCCGTACACCTCCACAAGCAAAGTTTAGCTGATTTTCAACCCAAAAACAAAGGAAACCATTTTTGTAAAATTTTGACCAAATTGCTTAAAATTTACCCGAAACGTCAACTATATCAAATTTGATTAAAACATGGTTAGGAAGCATCTACATGCTCCGTACACCTCCACAAGCAAAGTTTAGCTGATTTTCAACCCAAAAACGAAGGAAACCATTTTTGTAAAATTTTGACCAAATTGCTTATAATTGACCCGAAACGTCAAAAATATCAAATTTGCTTAGAACATGGTTAGGACGCATCTACATGCTCCGTACACCTCCACAAGCAAAGTTTAGCTGATTTTCAACCCAAAAACGAAGGAAACCATTTTTGTAAAATTTTGACCAAATTGCTTAAAATTGACCCGAAACATCAAAAATATCAAATTTGCTTAAAACATGGTTAGGACGCATCTACATGCTCCGTACACCTCCACAAGCAAAGTTCAGCTGATTTTCAACCCAAAAACGAAGGAAACCATTTTTGTAAAATTTTGACCAAATTGCTTAAAATTGACCCGAAACGTCAAAAATATCAAATTTGAGTAAAACATGGTTAGGACGCATCTACATGTTCCGTACACCTCCACAAGCAAAGTTTAGCTGATTTTCAACCCAAAAACGAAGGAAACCATTTTTGTAAAATTTTGACCAAATTGCTTAAAATTGACCCGAAACGTCAAATATATCAAATTTGATTAAAACGTGGTTAGGAAGCATCTACATGCTCCGTACACCTCCACAAGCAAAGTTTAGCTGATTTTCAACCCAAAAACGAAGGAAACCATTTTTGTAAAATTTTGACCAAATTGCTTAAAATTGACCCGAAACGTCAAAAATATCAAATTTGGTTAAAACATGGTTAGGACGCATCTACATGCTCCGTACACCTCCACAAGCAAAGTTTAGCTGATTTTCCACCCAAAAACAAAGGAAACCATTTTTGTAAAATTTTGACCAAATTGCTTCAAATTGACCCGAAACGTCAAATATATCAAATTTGCTTAAAACATGGTTAGGACGCATCTACATGCTCCGTACACCTCCACAAGCAAAGTTTAGCTGATTTTCAACCCAAAAACAAAGGAAACCATTTTTGTAAAATTTTGACCAAATTGCTTCAAATTGACCCGAAACGTCAAATATATCAAATTTGCTTAAAACATGGTTAGGACGCATCTACATGCTCCGTACACCTCCACAAGAAAAGTTTAGCTGATTTTCAACCCAAACACAAAGGAAACCATTTTTGTAAAATTTTGACCAAATTGCTTAAAATTGACCCGAAACGTCAAAAATATCAAATTTGATTAAAACATGGTTAGGACGCATCTACATGTTCCGTACACCTCCACAAGCAAAGTTTAGCTGATTTTCAACCCAAAAACGAAGGAAACCATTTTTGTAAAATTTTGACCAAATTGCTTAAAATTGACCCGAAACGTCAAAAATATCAAATTTGATTAAAACGTGGTTAGGAAGCATCTACATGCTCCGTACACCTCCACAAGCAAAGTTTAGCTGATTTTCAACCCAAAAACGAAGGAAACCATTTTTGTAAAATTTTGACCAAATTGCTTAAAATTGACCCGAAACGTCAAAAATATCAAATTGGTTAAAACATGGTTAGGACGCATCTACATGCTCCGTACACCTCCACAAGCAAAGTTTAGCTGATTTTCCACCCAAAAACAAAGGAAACCATTTTTGTAAAATTTTGACCAAATTGCTTCAAATTGACCCGAAACGTCAAATATATCAAATTTGCTTAAAACATGGTTAGGACGCATCTACATGCTCCGTACACCTCCACAAGAAAAGTTTAGCTGATTTTCCACCCAAAAACAAAGGAAACCATTTTTGTAAAATTTTGACCAAATTGCTTAAAATTGACCCGAAACGTCAAAAATATCAAATTTGATTAAAACATGGTTAGGACGCATCTACATGTTCCGTACACCTCCACAAGCAAAGTTTAGCTGATTTTCAACCCAAAAACGAAGGAAACCATTTTTGTAAAATTTTGACCAAATTGCTTAAAATTGACCCGAAACGTCAACTATATCAAATTTGATTAAAACGTGGTTAGGAAGCATCTACATGCTCCGTACACCTCCACAAGCAAAGTTTAGCTGATTTTCAACCCAAAAACGAAGGAAACCATTTTTGTAAAATTTTGACCAAATTGCTTAAAATTGACCCGAAACGTCAAAAATATCAAATTGGTTAAAACATGGTTAGGACGCATCTACATGCTCCGTACACCTCCACAAGCAAAGTTTAGCTGATTTTCCACCCAAAAACAAAGGAAACCATTTTTGTAAAATTTTGACCAAATTGCTTCAAATTGACCCGAAACGTCAAATATATCAAATTTGCCTAAAACATGGTTAGGACGCATCTACATGCTCCGTACACCTCCACAAGCAAAGTTTAGCTGATTTTCCACCCAAAAACAAAGGAAACCATTTTTGTAAAATTTTGACCAAATTGCTTCAAATTGACCCGAAACGTCAAATATATCAAATTTGCTTAAAACATGGTTAGGACGCATCTACATGCTCCGTACACCTCCACAAGAAAAGTTTAGCTGATTTTCCACCCAAAAACAAAGGAAACCATTTTTGTAAAATTTTGACCAAATTGCTTAAAATTGACCCGAAACGTCAAAAATATCAAATTTGATTAAAACATGCTTAGGACGCATCTACATGCTCCGTACACCTCCACAAGCAAAGTTTAGCTGATTTTCAACCCAAAAACGAAGGAAACCATTTTTGTAAAATTTTGACCAAATTGCTAAAAATTGACCCGAAACGTCAAAAACATCAAATTTGATTAAAACATGCTTAGGACGCATCTACATGCTCCGTACACCTCCACAAGCAAAGTTTAGCTGATTTTCAACCCAAAAACGAAGGAAACCATTTTTGTAAAATTTTGACCAAATTGCTTAAAATTGACCCGAAACGTCAACTATATCAAATTTGATTAAAACGTGGTTAGGAAGCATCTACATGCTCCGTACACCTCCACAAGCAAAGTTTAGCTGATTTTCAACCCAAAAACGAAGGAAACCATTTTTGTAAAATTTTGACCAAATTGCTTAAAATTGACCCGAAACGTCAAAAATATCAAATTTGCTTAAAACATGGTTAGGACGCATCTACATGCTCCGTACACCTCCATAAGCAAAGTTTAGCTGATTTTCCACCCAAAAACAAAGGAAACCATTTTTGTAAAATTTTGACCAAATTGCTTAAAATTGACCCGAAACGTCAAAAATATCAAATTGGTTAAAACATGGTTAGGACGCATCTACATGCTCCGTACACCTCCACAAGCAAAGTTTAGCTGATTTTCCACCCAAAAACAAAGGAAACCATTTTTGTAAAATTTTGACCAAATTGCTTCAAATTGACCCGAAACGTCAAATATATCAAATTTGCTTAAAACATGGTTAGGACGCATCTACATGCTCCGTACACCTCCACAAGCAAAGTTTAGCTGATTTTCCACCCAAAAACAAAGGAAACCATTTTTGTAAAATTTTGACCAAATTGCTTCAAATTGACCCGAAACGTCAACTATATCAAATTTGATTAAAACGTGGTTAGGAAGCATCTACATGCTCCGTACACCTCCACAAGCAAAGTTTAGCTGATTTTCAACCCAAAAACGAAGGAAACCATTTTTGTAAAATTTTGACCAAATTGCTTAAAATTGACCCGAAACGTCAAAAATATCAAATTTGCTTAAAACATGGTTAGGACGCATCTACATGCTCCGTACACCTCCATAAGCAAAGTTTAGCTGATTTTCCACCCAAAAACAAAGGAAACCATTTTTGTAAAATTTTGACCAAATTGCTTAAAATTGACCCGAAACGTCAAAAATATCAAATTGGTTAAAACATGGTTAGGACGCATCTACATGCTCCGTACACCTCCACAAGCAAAGTTTAGCTGATTTTCCACCCAAAAACAAAGGAAACCATTTTTGTAAAATTTTGACCAAATTGCTTCAAATTGACCCGAAACGTCAAATATATCAAATTTGCTTAAAACATGGTTAGGACGCATCTACATGCTCCGTACACCTCCACAAGCAAAGTTTAGCTGATTTTCCACCCAAAAACAAAGGAAACCATTTTTGTAAAATTTTGACCAAATTGCTTCAAATTGACCCGAAACGTCAAATATATCAAATTTGCTTAAAACATGGTTAGGACGCATCTACATGCTCCGTACACCTCCACAAGAAAAGTTTAGCTGATTTTCCACCCAAAAACAAAGGAAACCATTTTTGTAAAATTTTGACCAAATTGCTTAAAATTGACCCGAAACGTCAAAAATATCAAATTTGATTAAAACATGCTTAGGACGCATCTACATGCTCCGTACACCTCCACAAGCAAAGTTTAGCTGATTTTCAACCCAAAAACGAAGGAAACCATTTTTGTAAAATTTTGACCAAATTGCTTAAAATTGACCCGAAACGTCAAAAACATCAAATTTGATTAAAACATGCTTAGGACGCATCTACATGCTCCGTACACCTCCACAAGCAAAGTTTAGCTGATTTTCAACCCAAAAACGAAGGAAACCATTTTTGTAAAATTTTGACCAAATTGCTTAAAATTGACCCGAAACGTCAACTATATCAAATTTGATTAAAACGTGGTTAGGAAGCATCTACATGCTCCGTACACCTCCACAAGCAAAGTTTAGCTGATTTTCAACCCAAAAACGAAGGAAACCATTTTTGTAAAATTTTGACCAAATTGCTTAAAATTGACCCGAAACGTCAAAAATATCAAATTTGCTTAAAACATGGTTAGGACGCATCTACATGCTCCGTACACCTCCACAAG
>CAKAJN010000058.1:0-73491 GCA_916613615.1 Steromphala cineraria
GCGTTGAGGGTTACGAGGCTTTAATAAGTGCGATTACGCCCAAATTAGGGAAAACCGGCACTTTTTTGGTCTTCGGAAATGGATAAAAGTTCTTCGTGATGGTCCCAGGAGCAATTAGATGGGTCACAACCCTATTTTTGCAACTTTGAAAATTTTAGTGGGTAAGAGTTATGCCCCTTGATTAAGCGATTTCATCAAATATTGGGAAAACCGTCGCTTTTTTGGAATTTTTGGACCAACTTATGTCGTTCGAAATGATCTCAGCTACATTTTGATATGCCACAACCCTACTTTTGGTGACTTAGATGACTTGGAATTCTTGCGCGTTGAGGGTTACGAGGCTTTAATAAGTGCGATTACGCCCAAATTAGGGAAAACCGGCACTTTTTTGGTCTTCGGAAATGGATAAAAGTTCTTCGTGATGGTCCCAGGAGCAATTAGATGGGTCACAACCCTATTTTTGCAACTTTGAAAATTTTAGTGGGTAAGAGTTATGCCCCTTGATTAAGCGATTTCATCAAATATTGGGAAAACCGTCGCTTTTTTGGAATTTTTGGACCAACTTATGTCGTTCGAAATGATCTCAGCTACATTTTGATATGCCACAACCCTACTTTTGGTGACTTAGATGACTTGGAATTCTTGCGCGTTGAGGGTTACGAGGCTTTAATAAGTGCGATTACGCCCAAATTAGGGAAAACCGGCACTTTTTTGGTCTTCGGAAATGGATAAAAGTTCTTCGTGATGGTCCCAGGAGCAATTAGATGGGTCACAACCCTATTTTTGCAACTTTGAAAATTTTAGTGGGTAAGAGTTATGCCCCTTGATTAAGCGATTTCATCAAATATTGGGAAAACCGTCGCTTTTTTGGAATTTTTGGACCAACTTATGTCGTTCGAAATGATCTCAGCTACATTTTGATATGCCACAACCCTACTTTTGGTGACTTAGATGACTTGGAATTCTTGCGCGTTGAGGGTTACGAGGCTTTAATAAGTGCGATTACGCCCAAATTAGGGAAAACCGGCACTTTTTTGGTCTTCGGAAATGGATAAAAGTTCTTCGTGATGGTCCCAGGAGCAATTAGATGGGTCACAACCCTATTTTTGCAACTTTGAAAATTTTAGTGGGTAAGAGTTATGCCCCTTGATTAAGCGATTTCATCAAATATTGGGAAAACCGTCGCTTTTTTGGAATTTTTGGACCAACTTATGTCGTTCGAAATGATCTCAGCTACATTTTGATATGCCACAACCCTACTTTTGGTGACTTAGATGACTTGGAATTCTTGCGCGTTGAGGGTTACGAGGCTTTAATAAGTGCGATTACGCCCAAATTAGGGAAAACCGGCACTTTTTTGGTCTTCGGAAATGGATAAAAGTTCTTCGTGATGGTCCCAGGAGCAATTAGATGGGTCACAACCCTATTTTTGCAACTTTGAAAATTTTAGTGGGTAAGAGTTATGCCCCTTGATTAAGCGATTTCATCAAATATTGGGAAAACCGTCGCTTTTTTGGAATTTTTGGACCAACTTATGTCGTTCGAAATGGTCTCAGCTACATTTTGATATGCCACAACCCTACTTTTGGTGACTTTGATGACTTGGAATTCTTGCGCGTTGAGGGTTACGAGGCTTTAATAAGTGCGATTACGCCCAAATTAGGGAAAACCGGCACTTTTTTGGTCTTCGGAAATGGATAAAAGTTCTTCGTGATGGTCCCAGGAGCAATTAGATGGGTCACAACCCTATTTTTGCAACTTTGAAAATTTTAGTGGGTAAGAGTTATGCCCCTTGATTAAGCGATTTCATCAAATATTGGGAAAACCGTCGCTTTTTTGGAATTTTTGGACCAACTTATGTCGTTCGAAATGATCTCAGCTACATTTTGATATGCCACAACCCTACTTTTGGTGACTTAGATGACTTGGAATTCTTGCGCGTTGAGGGTTACGAGGCTTTAATAAGTGCGATTACGCCCAAATTAGGGAAAACCGGCACTTTTTTGGTCTTCGGAAATGGATAAAAGTTCTTCGTGATGGTCCCAGGAGCAATTAGATGGGTCACAACCCTATTTTTGCAACTTTGAAAATTTTAGTGGGTAAGAGTTATGCCCCTTGATTAAGCGATTTCATCAAATATTGGGAAAACCGTCGCTTTTTTGGAATTTTTGGACCAACTTATGTCGTTCGAAATGATCTCAGCTACATTTTGATATGCCACAACCCTACTTTTGGTGACTTAGATGACTTGGAATTCTTGCGCGTTGAGGGTTACGAGGCTTTAATAAGTGCGATTACGCCCAAATTAGGGAAAACCGGCACTTTTTTGGTCTTCGGAAATGGATAAAAGTTCTTCGTGATGGTCCCAGGAGCAATTAGATGGGTCACAACCCTATTTTTGCAACTTTGAAAATTTTAGTGGGTAAGAGTTATGCCCCTTGATTAAGCGATTTCATCAAATATTGGGAAAACCGTCGCTTTTTTGGAATTTTTGGACCAACTTATGTCGTTCGAAATGATCTCAGCTACATTTTGATATGCCACAACCCTACTTTTGGTGACTTAGATGACTTGGAATTCTTGCGCGTTGAGGGTTACGAGGCTTTAATAAGTGCGATTACGCCCAAATTAGGGAAAACCGGCACTTTTTTGGTCTTCGGAAATGGATAAAAGTTCTTCGTGATGGTCCCAGGAGCAATTAGATGGGTCACAACCCTATTTTTGCAACTTTGAAAATTTTAGTGGGTAAGAGTTATGCCCCTTGATTAAGCGATTTCATCAAATATTGGGAAAACCGTCGCTTTTTTGGAATTTTTGGACCAACTTATGTCGTTCGAAATGATCTCAGCTACATTTTGATATGCCACAACCCTACTTTTGGTGACTTAGATGACTTGGAATTCTTGCGCGTTGAGGGTTACGAGGCTTTAATAAGTGCGATTACGCCCAAATTAGGGAAAACCGGCACTTTTTTGGTCTTCGGAAATGGATAAAAGTTCTTCGTGATGGTCCCAGGAGCAATTAGATGGGTCACAACCCTATTTTTGCAACTTTGAAAATTTTAGTGGGTAAGAGTTATGCCCCTTGATTAAGCGATTTCATCAAATATTGGGAAAACCGTCGCTTTTTTGGAATTTTTGGACCAACTTATGTCGTTCGAAATGATCTCAGCTACATTTTGATATGCCACAACCCTACTTTTGGTGACTTAGATGACTTGGAATTCTTGCGCGTTGAGGGTTACGAGGCTTTAATAAGTGCGATTACGCCCAAATTAGGGAAAACCGGCACTTTTTTGGTCTTCGGAAATGGATAAAAGTTCTTCGTGATGGTCCCAGGAGCAATTAGATGGGTCACAACCCTATTTTTGCAACTTTGAAAATTTTAGTGGGTAAGAGTTATGCCCCTTGATTAAGCGATTTCATCAAATATTGGGAAAACCGTCGCTTTTTTGGAATTTTTGGACCAACTTATGTCGTTCGAAATGATCTCAGCTACATTTTGATATGCCACAACCCTACTTTTGGTGACTTAGATGACTTGGAATTCTTGCGCGTTGAGGGTTACGAGGCTTTAATAAGTGCGATTACGCCCAAATTAGGGAAAACCGGCACTTTTTTGGTCTTCGGAAATGGATAAAAGTTCTTCGTGATGGTCCCAGGAGCAATTAGATGGGTCACAACCCTATTTTTGCAACTTTGAAAATTTTAGTGGGTAAGAGTTATGCCCCTTGATTAAGCGATTTCATCAAATATTGGGAAAACCGTCGCTTTTTTGGAATTTTTGGACCAACTTATGTCGTTCGAAATGATCTCAGCTACATTTTGATATGCCACAACCCTACTTTTGGTGACTTAGATGACTTGGAATTCTTGCGCGTTGAGGGTTACGAGGCTTTAATAAGTGCGATTACGCCCAAATTAGGGAAAACCGGCACTTTTTTGGTCTTCGGAAATGGATAAAAGTTCTTCGTGATGGTCCCAGAAGCAATTAGATGGGTCACAACCCTATTTTTGCAACTTTGAAAATTTTAGTGGGTAAGAGTTATGCCCCTTGATTAAGCGATTTCATCAAATATTGGGAAAACCGTCGCTTTTTTGGAATTTTTGGACCAACTTATGTCGTTCGAAATGATCTCAGCTACATTTTGATATGCCACAACCCTACTTTTGGTGACTTAGATGACTTGGAATTCTTGCGCGTTGAGGGTTACGAGGCTTTAATAAGTGCGATTACGCCCAAATTAGGGAAAACCGGCACTTTTTTGGTCTTCGGAAATGGATAAAAGTTCTTCGTGATGGTCCCAGGAGCAATTAGATGGGTCACAACCCTATTTTTGCAACTTTGAAAATTTTAGTGGGTAAGAGTTATGCCCCTTGATTAAGCGATTTCATCAAATATTGGGAAAACCGTCGCTTTTTTGGAATTTTTGGACCAACTTATGTCGTTCGAAATGATCTCAGCTACATTTTGATATGCCACAACCCTACTTTTGGTGACTTAGATGACTTGGAATTCTTGCGCGTTGAGGGTTACGAGGCTTTAATAAGTGCGATTACGCCCAAATTAGGGAAAACCGGCACTTTTTTGGTCTTCGGAAATGGATAAAAGTTCTTCGTGATGGTCCCAGGAGCAATTAGATGGGTCACAACCCTATTTTTGCAACTTTGAAAATTTTAGTGGGTAAGAGTTATGCCCCTTGATTAAGCGATTTCATCAAATATTGGGAAAACCGTCGCTTTTTTGGAATTTTTGGACCAACTTATGTCGTTCGAAATGATCTCAGCTACATTTTGATATGCCACAACCCTACTTTTGGTGACTTAGATGACTTGGAATTCTTGCGCGTTGAGGGTTACGAGGCTTTAATAAGTGCGATTACGCCCAAATTAGGGAAAACCGGCACTTTTTTGGTCTTCGGAAATGGATAAAAGTTCTTCGTGATGGTCCCAGGAGCAATTAGATGGGTCACAACCCTATTTTTGCAACTTTGAAAATTTTAGTGGGTAAGAGTTATGCCCCTTGATTAAGCGATTTCATCAAATATTGGGAAAACCGTCGCTTTTTTGGAATTTTTGGACCAACTTATGTCGTTCGAAATGGTCTCAGCTACATTTTGATATGCCACAACCCTACTTTTGGTGACTTAGATGACTTGGAATTCTTGCGCGTTGAGGGTTACGAGGCTTTAATAAGTGCGATTACGCCCAAATTAGGGAAAACCGGCACTTTTTTGGTCTTCGGAAATGGATAAAAGTTCTTCGTGATGGTCCCAGGAGCAATTAGATGGGTCACAACCCTATTTTTGCAACTTTGAAAATTTTAGTGGGTAAGAGTTATGCCCCTTGTTTAAGCGATTTCATCAAATATTGGGAAAACCGTCGCTTTTTTGGAATTTTTGGACCAACTTATGTCGTTCGAAATGATCTCAGCTACATTTTGATATGCCACAACCCTACTTTTGGTGACTTAGATGACTTGGAATTCTTGCGCGTTGAGGGTTACGAGGCTTTAATAAGTGCGATTACGCCCAAATTAGGGAAAACCGGCACTTTTTTGGTCTTCGGAAATGGATAAAAGTTCTTCGTGATGGTCCCAGGAGCAATTAGATGGGTCACAACCCTATTTTTGCAACTTTGAAAATTTTAGTGGGTAAGAGTTATGCCCCTTGATTAAGCGATTTCATCAAATATTGGGAAAACCGTCGCTTTTTTGGAATTTTTGGACCAACTTATGTCGTTCGAAATGATCTCAGCTACATTTTGATATGCCACAACCCTACTTTTGGTGACTTAGATGACTTGGAATTCTTGCGCGTTGAGGGTTACGAGGCTTTAATAAGTGCGATTACGCCCAAATTAGGGAAAACCGGCACTTTTTTGGTCTTCGGAAATGGATAAAAGTTCTTCGTGATGGTCCCAGGAGCAATTAGATGGGTCACAACCCTATTTTTGCAACTTTGAAAATTTTAGTGGGTAAGAGTTATGCCCCTTGATTAAGCGATTTCATCAAATATTGGGAAAACCGTCGCTTTTTTGGAATTTTTGGACCAACTTATGTCGTTCGAAATGATCTCAGCTACATTTTGATATGCCACAACCCTACTTTTGGTGACTTAGATGACTTGGAATTCTTGCGCGTTGAGGGTTACGAGGCTTTAATAAGTGCGATTACGCCCAAATTAGGGAAAACCGGCACTTTTTTGGTCTTCGGAAATGGATAAAAGTTCTTCGTGATGGTCCCAGGAGCAATTAGATGGGTCACAACCCTATTTTTGCAACTTTGAAAATTTTAGTGGGTAAGAGTTATGCCCCTTGATTAAGCGATTTCATCAAATATTGGGAAAACCGTCGCTTTTTTGGAATTTTTGGACCAACTTATGTCGTTCGAAATGATCTCAGCTACATTTTGATATGCCACAACCCTACTTTTGGTGACTTAGATGACTTGGAATTCTTGCGCGTTGAGGGTTACGAGGCTTTAATAAGTGCGATTACGCCCAAATTAGGGAAAACCGGCACTTTTTTGGTCTTCGGAAATGGATAAAAGTTCTTCGTGATGGTCCCAGGAGCAATTAGATGGGTCACAACCCTATTTTTGCAACTTTGAAAATTTTAGTGGGTAAGAGTTATGCCCCTTGATTAAGCGATTTCATCAAATATTGGGAAAACCGTCGCTTTTTTGGAATTTTTGGACCAACTTATGTCGTTCGAAATGATCTCAGCTACATTTTGATATGCCACAACCCTACTTTTGGTGACTTAGATGACTTGGAATTCTTGCGCGTTGAGGGTTACGAGGCTTTAATAAGTGCGATTACGCCTAAATTAGGGAAAACCGGCACTTTTTTGGTCTTCGGAAATGGATAAAAGTTCTTCGTGATGGTCCCAGGAGCAATTAGATGGGTCACAACCCTATTTTTGCAACTTTGAAAATTTTTGTGGGTAAGAGTTATGCCCCTTGATTAAGCGATTTCATCAAATATTGGGAAAACCGTCGCTTTTTTGGAATTTTTGGACCAACTTATGTCGTTCGAAATGATCTCAGCTACATTTTGATATGCCACAACCCTACTTTTGGTGACTTAGATGACTTGGAATTCTTGCGCGTTGAGGGTTACGAGGCTTTAATAAGTGCGATTACGCCCAAATTAGGGAAAACCGGCACTTTTTTGGTCTTCGGAAATGGATAAAAGTTCTTCGTGATGGTCCCAGAAGCAATTAGATGGGTCACAACCCTATTTTTGCAACTTTGAAAATTTTAGTGGGTAAGAGTTATGCCCCTTGATTAAGTGATTTCATCAAATATTGGGAAAACCGTCGCTTTTTTGGAATTTTTGGACCAACTTATGTCGTTCGAAATGATCTCAGCTACATTTTGATATGCCACAACCCTACTTTTGGTGACTTAGATGACTTGGAATTCTTGCGCGTTGAGGGTTACGAGGCTTTAATAAGTGCGATTACGCCCAAATTAGGGAAAACCGGCACTTTTTTGGTCTTCGGAAATGGATAAAAGTTCTTCGTGATGGTCCCAGGAGCAATTAGATGGGTCACAACCCTATTTTTGCAACTTTGAAAATTTTAGTGGGTAAGAGTTATGCCCCTTGATTAAGCGATTTCATCAAATATTGGGAAAACCGTCGCTTTTTTGGAATTTTTGGACCAACTTATGTCGTTCGAAATGATCTCAGCTACATTTTGATATGCCACAACCCTACTTTTGGTGACTTAGATGACTTGGAATTCTTGCGCGTTGAGGGTTACGAGGCTTTAATAAGTGCGATTACGCCCAAATTAGGGAAAACCGGCACTTTTTTGGTCTTCGGAAATGGATAAAAGTTCTTCGTGATGGTCCCAGGAGCAATTAGATGGGTCACAACCCTATTTTTGCAACTTTGAAAATTTTAGTGGGTAAGAGTTATGCCCCTTGATTAAGCGATTTCATCAAATATTGGGAAAACCGTCGCTTTTTTGGAATTTTTGGACCAACTTATGTCGTTCGAAATGATCTCAGCTACATTTTGATATGCCACAACCCTACTTTTGGTGACTTAGATGACTTGGAATTCTTGCGCGTTGAGGGTTACGAGGCTTTAATAAGTGCGATTACGCCCAAATTAGGGAAAACCGGCACTTTTTTGGTCTTCGGAAATGGATAAAAGTTCTTCGTGATGGTCCCAGGAGCAATTAGATGGGTCACAACCCTATTTTTGCAACTTTGAAAATTTTAGTGGGTAAGAGTTATGCCCCTTGATTAAGCGATTTCATCAAATATTGGGAAAACCGTCGCTTTTTTGGAATTTTTGGACCAACTTATGTCGTTATCTCAGCTACATTTTGATATGCCCACAACCCTACTTTTGGTGACTTAGATGACTTGGAATTCTTGCGCGTTGAGGGTTACGAGGCTTTAATAAGTGCGATTACGCCCAAATTAGGGAAAACCGGCACTTTTTTGGTCTTCGGAAATGGATAAAAGTTCTTCGTGATGGTCCCAGGAGCAATTAGATGGGTCACAACCCTATTTTTGCAACTTTGAAAATTTTAGTGGGTAAGAGTTATGCCCCTTGATTAAGCGATTTCATCAAATATTGGAAAACCGTCGCTTTTTTGGAATTTTTGGACCAACTTATGTCGTTCGAAATGATCTCAGCTACATTTTGATATGCCACAACCCCTACTTTTGGTGACTTAGATGACTTGGAATTCTTGCGCGTTGAGGGTTACGAGGCTTTAATAAGTGCGATTACGCCCAAATTAGGGAAAACCCGGCACTTTTTTGGTCTTCGGAAATGGATAAAAGTTCTTCGTGATGGTCCCAGGAGCAATTAGATGGGGTCACAACCCTATTTTTGCAACTTTGAAAATTTTAGTGGGTAAGAGTTATGCCCCTTGATTAAGCGATTTCATCAAATATTGGGAAAACCGTCGCTTTTTTGGAATTTTTGGACCAACTTATGTCGTTCGAAATGATCTCAGCTACATTTTGATATGCCACAACCCTACTTTTGGTGACTTAGATGACTTGGAATTCTTGCGCGTTGAGGGTTACGAGGCTTTAATAAGTGCGATTACGCCCAAATTAGGGAAAACCGGCACTTTTTTGGTCTTCGGAAATGGATAAAAGTTCTTCGTGATGGTCCCAGGAGCAATTAGATGGGTCACAACCCTATTTTTGCAACTTTGAAAATTTTAGTGGGTAAGAGTTATGCCCCTTGATTAAGCGATTTCATCAAATATTGGGAAAACCGTCGCTTTTTTGGAATTTTTGGACCAACTTATGTCGTTCGAAATGATCTCAGCTACATTTTGATATGCCACAACCCTACTTTTGGTGACTTAGATGACTTGGAATTCTTGCGCGTTGAGGGTTACGAGGCTTTAATAAGTGCGATTACGCCCAAATTAGGGAAAACCGGCACTTTTTTGGTCTTCGGAAATGGATAAAAGTTCTTCGTGATGGTCCCAGATGCAATTAGATGGGTCACAACCCTATTTTTGCAACTTTGAAAATTTTAGTGGGTAAGAGTTATGCCCCTTGATTAAGCGATTTCATCAAATATTGGGAAAACCGTCGCTTTTTTGGAATTTTTGGACCAACTTATGTCGTTCGAAATGATCTCAGCTACATTTTGATATGCCACAACCCTACTTTTGGTGACTTAGATGACTTGGAATTCTTGCGCGTTGAGGGTTACGAGGCTTTAATAAGTGCGATTACGCCCAAATTAGGGAAAACCGGCACTTTTTTGGTCTTCGGAAATGGATAAAAGTTCTTCGTGATGGTCCCAGGAGCAATTAGATGGGTCACAACCCTATTTTTGCAACTTTGAAAATTTTAGTGGGTAAGAGTTATGCCCCTTGATTAAGCGATTTCATCAAATATTGGGAAAACCGTCGCTTTTTTGGAATTTTTGGACCAACTTATGTCGTTCGAAATGATCTCAGCTACATTTTGATATGCCACAACCCCTACTTTTGGTGACTTAGATGACTTGGAATTCTTGCGCGTTGAGGGTTACGAGGCTTTAATAAGTGCGATTACGCCCAAATTAGGGAAAACCGGCACTTTTTTGGTCTTCGGAAATGGATAAAAGTTCTTCGTGATGGTCCCAGGAGCAATTAGATGGGTCACAACCCTATTTTTGCAACTTTGAAAATTTTAGTGGGTAAGAGTTATGCCCCTTGATTAAGCGATTTCATCAAATATTGGGAAAACCGTCGCTTTTTTGGAATTTTTGGACCAACTTATGTCGTTCGAAATGATCTCAGCTACATTTTGATATGCCACAACCCTACTTTTGGTGACTTAGATGACTTGGAATTCTTGCGCGTTGAGGGTTACGAGGCTTTAATAAGTGCGATTACGCCCAAATTAGGGAAAACCCGGCACTTTTTTGGTCTTCGGAAATGGATAAAAGTTCTTCGTGATGGTCCCAGGAGCAATTAGATGGGTCACAACCCTATTTTTGCAACTTTGAAAATTTTAGTGGGTAAGAGTTATGCCCCTTGATTAAGCGATTTCATCAAATATTGGGAAAACCGTCGCTTTTTTGGAATTTTTGGACCAACTTATGTCGTTCGAAATGATCTCAGCTACATTTTGATATGCCACAACCCTACTTTTGGTGACTTAGATGACTTGGAATTCTTGCGCGTTGAGGGTTACGAGGCTTTAATAAGTGCGATTACGCCCAAATTAGGGAAAACCGGCACTTTTTTGGTCTTCGGAAATGGATAAAAGTTCTTCGTGATGGTCCCAGGAGCAATTAGATGGGTCACAACCCTATTTTTGCAACTTTGAAAATTTTAGTGGGTAAGAGTTATGCCCCTTGATTAAGCGATTTCATCAAATATTGGGAAAACCGTCGCTTTTTTGGAATTTTTGGACCAACTTATGTCGTTCGAAATGATCTCAGCTACATTTTGATATGCCACAACCCTACTTTTGGTGACTTAGATGACTTGGAATTCTTGCGCGTTGAGGGTTACGAGGCTTTAATAAGTGCGATTACGCCCAAATTAGGGAAAACCGGCACTTTTTTGGTCTTCGGAAATGGATAAAAGTTCTTCGTGATGGTCCCAGGAGCAATTAGATGGGTCACAACCCTATTTTTGCAACTTTGAAAATTTTAGTGGGTAAGAGTTATGCCCCTTGATTAAGCGATTTCATCAAATATTGGGAAAACCGTCGCTTTTTTGGAATTTTTGGACCAACTTATGTCGTTCGAAATGATCTCAGCTACATTTTGATATGCCACACAACCCTACTTTTGGTGACTTAGATGACTTGGAATTCTTGCGCGTTGAGGGTTACGAGGCTTTAATAAGTGCGATTACGCCCAAATTAGGGAAAACCGGCACTTTTTTGGTCTTCGGAAATGGATAAAAGTTCTTCGTGATGGTCCCAGAAGCAATTAGATGGGTCACAACCCTATTTTTGCAACTTTGAAAATTTTAGTGGGTAAGAGTTATGCCCCTTGATTAAGCGATTTCATCAAATATTGGGAAAACCGTCGCTTTTTTGGAATTTTTGGACCAACTTATGTCGTTCGAAATGATCTCAGCTACATTTTGATATGCCACAACCCTACTTTTGGTGACTTAGATGACTTGGAATTCTTGCGCGTTGAGGGTTACGAGGCTTTAATAAGTGCGATTACGCCCAAATTAGGGAAAACCGGCACTTTTTTGGTCTTCGGAAATGGATAAAAGTTCTTCGTGATGGTCCCAGGAGCAATTAGATGGGTCACAACCCTATTTTTGCAACTTTGAAAATTTTAGTGGGTAAGAGTTATGCCCCTTGATTAAGCGATTTCATCAAATATTGGGAAAACCGTCGCTTTTTTGGAATTTTTGGACCAACTTATGTCGTTCGAAATGATCTCAGCTACATTTTGATATGCCACAACCCTACTTTTGGTGACTTAGATGACTTGGAATTCTTGCGCGTTGAGGGTTACGAGGCTTTAATAAGTGCGATTACGCCCAAATTAGGGAAAACCGGCACTTTTTTGGTCTTCGGAAATGGATAAAAGTTCTTCGTGATGGTCCCAGGAGCAATTAGATGGGTCACAACCCTATTTTTGCAACTTTGAAAATTTTAGTGGGTAAGAGTTATGCCCCTTGATTAAGCGATTTCATCAAATATTGGGAAAACCGTCGCTTTTTTGGAATTTTTGGACCAACTTATGTCGTTCGAAATGATCTCAGCTACATTTTGATATGCCACAACCCTACTTTTGGTGACTTAGATGACTTGGAATTCTTGCGCGTTGAGGGTTACGAGGCTTTAATAAGTGCGATTACGCCCAAATTAGGGAAAACCGGCACTTTTTTGGTCTTCGGAAATGGATAAAAGTTCTTCGTGATGGTCCCAGGAGCAATTAGATGGGTCACAACCCTATTTTTGCAACTTTGAAAATTTTAGTGGGTAAGAGTTATGCCCCTTGATTAAGCGATTTCATCAAATATTGGGAAAACCGTCGCTTTTTTGGAATTTTTGGACCAACTTATGTCGTTCGAAATGATCTCAGCTACATTTTGATATGCCACAACCCTACTTTTGGTGACTTAGATGACTTGGAATTCTTGCGCGTTGAGGGTTACGAGGCTTTAATAAGTGCGATTACGCCCAAATTAGGGAAAACCGGCACTTTTTTGGTCTTCGGAAATGGATAAAAGTTCTTCGTGATGGTCCCAGGAGCAATTAGATGGGTCACAACCCTATTTTTGCAACTTTGAAAATTTTAGTGGGTAAGAGTTATGCCCCTTGATTAAGCGATTTCATCAAATATTGGGAAAACCGTCGCTTTTTTGGAATTTTTGGACCAACTTATGTCGTTCGAAATGATCTCAGCTACATTTTGATATGCCACAACCCTACTTTTGGTGACTTAGATGACTTGGAATTCTTGCGCGTTGAGGGTTACGAGGCTTTAATAAGTGCGATTACGCCCAAATTAGGGAAAACCGGCACTTTTTTGGTCTTCGGAAATGGATAAAAGTTCTTCGTGATGGTCCCAGGAGCAATTAGATGGGTCACAACCCTATTTTTGCAACTTTGAAAATTTTAGTGGGTAAGAGTTATGCCCCTTGATTAAGCGATTTCATCAAATATTGGGAAAACCGTCGCTTTTTTGGAATTTTTGGACCAACTTATGTCGTTCGAAATGATCTCAGCTACATTTTGATATGCCACAACCCTACTTTTGGTGACTTAGATGACTTGGAATTCTTGCGCGTTGAGGGTTACGAGGCTTTAATAAGTGCGATTACGCCCAAATTAGGGAAAACCGGCACTTTTTTGGTCTTCGGAAATGGATAAAAGTTCTTCGTGATGGTCCCAGGAGCAATTAGATGGGTCACAACCCTATTTTTGCAACTTTGAAAATTTTAGTGGGTAAGAGTTATGCCCCTTGATTAAGCGATTTCATCAAATATTGGGAAAACCGTCGCTTTTTTGGAATTTTTGGACCAACTTATGTCGTTCGAAATGATCTCAGCTACATTTTGATATGCCACAACCCTACTTTTGGTGACTTAGATGACTTGGAATTCTTGCGCGTTGAGGGTTACGAGGCTTTAATAAGTGCGATTACGCCCAAATTAGGGAAAACCGGCACTTTTTTGGTCTTCGGAAATGGATAAAAGTTCTTCGTGATGGTCCCAGGAGCAATTAGATGGGTCACAACCCTATTTTTGCAACTTTGAAAATTTTAGTGGGTAAGAGTTATGCCCCTTGATTAAGCGATTTCATCAAATATTGGGAAAACCGTCGCTTTTTTGGAATTTTTGGACCAACTTATGTCGTTCGAAATGATCTCAGCTACATTTTGATATGCCACAACCCTACTTTTGGTGACTTAGATGACTTGGAATTCTTGCGCGTTGAGGGTTACGAGGCTTTAATAAGTGCGATTACGCCCAAATTAGGGAAAACCGGCACTTTTTTGGTCTTCGGAAATGGATAAAAGTTCTTCGTGATGGTCCCAGGAGCAATTAGATGGGTCACAACCCTATTTTTGCAACTTTGAAAATTTTAGTGGGTAAGAGTTATGCCCCTTGATTAAGCGATTTCATCAAATATTGGGAAAACCGTCGCTTTTTTGGAATTTTTGGACCAACTTATGTCGTTCGAAATGATCTCAGCTACATTTTGATATGCCACAACCCTACTTTTGGTGACTTAGATGACTTGGAATTCTTGCGCGTTGAGGGTTACGAGGCTTTAATAAGTGCGATTACGCCCAAATTAGGGAAAACCGGCACTTTTTTGGTCTTCGGAAATGGATAAAAGTTCTTCGTGATGGTCCCAGGAGCAATTAGATGGGTCACAACCCTATTTTTGCAACTTTGAAAATTTTAGTGGGTAAGAGTTATGCCCCTTGATTAAGCGATTTCATCAAATATTGGGAAAACCGTCGCTTTTTTGGAATTTTTGGACCAACTTATGTCGTTCGAAATGATCTCAGCTACATTTTGATATGCCACAACCCTACTTTTGGTGACTTAGATGACTTGGAATTCTTGCGCGTTGAGGGTTACGAGGCTTTAATAAGTGCGATTACGCCCAAATTAGTGAAAACCGGCACTTTTTTGGTCTTCGGAAATGGATAAAAGTTCTTTGTGATGGTCCCAGGAGCAATTAGATGGGTCACAACCCTATTTTTGCAACTTTGAAAATTTTAGTGGGTAAGAGTTATGCCCCTTGATTAAGCGATTTCATCAAATATTGGGAAAACCGTCGCTTTTTTGGAATTTTTGGACCAACTTATGTCGTTCGAAATGATCTCAGCTACATTTTGATATGCCACAACCCTACTTTTGGTGACTTAGATGACTTGGAATTCTTGCGCGTTGAGGGTTACGAGGCTTTAATAAGTGCGATTACGTCCAAATTAGGGAAAACCGGCACTTTTTTGGTCTTCGGAAATGGATAAAAGTTCTTCGTGATGGTCCCAGGAGCAATTAGATGGGTCACAACCCTATTTTTGCAACTTTGAAAATTTTAGTGGGTAAGAGTTATGCCCCTTGATTAAGCGATTTCATCAAATATTGGGAAAACCGTCGCTTTTTTGGAATTTTTGGACCAACTTATGTCGTTCGAAATTATCTCAGCTACATTTTGATATGCCACAACCCTACTTTTGGTGACTTAGATGACTTGGAATTCTTGCGCGTTGAGGGTTACGAGGCTTTAATAAGAACGATTACGCCCAAATTAGGGAAAACCGGCACTTTTTTGGTCTTCGGAAATGGATAAAAGTTCTTCGTGATGGTCCCAGGAGCAATTAGATGGGTCACAACCCTATTTTTGCAACTTTGAAAATTTTAGTGGGTAAGAGTTATGCCCCTTGATTAAGCGATTTCATCAAATATTGGGAAAACCGTCGCTTTTTTGGAATTTTTGGACCAACTTATGTCGTTCGAAATGATCTCAGCTACATTTTGATATGCCACAACCCTACTTTTGGTGACTTAGATGACTTGGAATTCTTGCGCGTTGAGGGTTACGAGGCTTTAATAAGTGCGATTACGCCCAAATTAGGGAAAACCGGCACTTTTTTGGTCTTCGGAAATGGATAAAAGTTCTTCGTGATGGTCCCAGGAGCAATTAGATGGGTCACAACCCTATTTTTGCAACTTTGAAAATTTTAGTGGGTAAGAGTTATGCCCCTTGATTAAGCGATTTCATCAAATATTGGGAAAACCGTCGCTTTTTTGGAATTTTTGGACCAACTTATGTCGTTCGAAATGATCTCAGCTACATTTTGATATGCCACAACCCTACTTTTGGTGACTTAGATGACTTGGAATTCTTGCGCGTTGAGGGTTACGAGGCTTTAATAAGTGCGATTACGCCCAAATTAGGGAAAACCGGCACCTTTTTGGTCTTCGGAAATGGATAAAAGTTCTTCGTGATGGTCCCAGGAGCAATTAGATGGGTCACAACCCTATTTTTGCAACTTTGAAAATTTTAGTGGGTAAGAGTTATGCCCCTTGATTAAGCGATTTCATCAAATATTGGGAAAACCGTCGCTTTTTTGGAATTTTTGGACCAACTTATGTCGTTCGAAATGATCTCAGCTACATTTTGATATGCCACAACCCTACTTTTGGTGACTTAGATGACTTGGAATTCTTGCGCGTTGAGGGTTACGAGGCTTTAATAAGTGCGATTACGCCCAAATTAGGGAAAACCGGCACTTTTTTGGTCTTCGGAAATGGATAAAAGTTCTTCGTGATGGTCCCAGGAGCAATTAGATGGGTCACAACCCTATTTTTGCAACTTTGAAAATTTTAGTGGGTAAGAGTTATGCCCCTTGATTAAGCGATTTCATCAAATATTGGGAAAACCGTCGCTTTTTTGGAATTTTTGGACCAACTTATGTCGTTCGAAATGATCTCAGCTACATTTTGATATGCCACAACCCTACTTTTGGTGACTTAGATGACTTGGAATTCTTGCGCGTTGAGGGTTACGAGGCTTTAATAAGTGCGATTACGCCCAAATTAGGGAAAACCGGCACTTTTTTGGTCTTCGGAAATGGATAAAAGTTCTTCGTGATGGTCCCAGGAGCAATTAGATGGGTCACAACCCTATTTTTGCAACTTTGAAAATTTTAGTGGGTAAGAGTTATGCCCCTTGATTAAGCGATTTCATCAAATATTGGGAAAACCGTCGCTTTTTTGGAATTTTTGGACCAACTTATGTCGTTCGAAATGATCTCAGCTACATTTTGATATGCCACAACCCTACTTTTGGTGACTTAGATGACTTGGAATTCTTGCGCGTTGAGGGTTACGAGGCTTTAATAAGTGCGATTACGCCCAAATTAGGGAAAACCGGCACCTTTTTGGTCTTCGGAAATGGATAAAAGTTCTTCGTGATGGTCCCAGGAGCAATTAGATGGGTCACAACCCTATTTTTGCAACTTTGAAAATTTTAGTGGGTAAGAGTTATGCCCCTTGATTAAGCGATTTCATCAAATATTGGGAAAACCGTCGCTTTTTTGGAATTTTTGGACCAACTTATGTCGTTCGAAATGATCTCAGCTACATTTTGATATGCCACAACCCTACTTTTGGTGACTTAGATGACTTGGAATTCTTGCGCGTTGAGGGTTACGAGGCTTTAATAAGTGCGATTACGCCCAAATTAGGGAAAACCGGCACTTTTTTGGTCTTCGGAAATGGATAAAAGTTCTTCGTGATGGTCCCAGGAGCAATTAGATGGGTCACAACCCTATTTTTGCAACTTTGAAAATTTTAGTGGGTAAGAGTTATGCCCCTTGATTAAGCGATTTCATCAAATATTGGGAAAACCGTCGCTTTTTTGGAATTTTTGGACCAACTTATGTCGTTCGAAATGATCTCAGCTACATTTTGATATGCCACAACCCTACTTTTGGTGACTTAGATGACTTGGAATTCTTGCGCGTTGAGGGTTACGAGGCTTTAATAAGTGCGATTACGCCCAAATTAGGGAAAACCGGCACTTTTTTGGTCTTCGGAAATGGATAAAAGTTCTTCGTGATGGTCCCAGGAGCAATTAGATGGGTCACAACCCTATTTTTGCAACTTTGAAAATTTTAGTGGGTAAGAGTTATGCCCTTGATTAAGCGATTTCATCAAATATTGGGAAAACCGTCGCTTTTTTGGAATTTTTGGACCAACTTATGTCGTTCGAAATGATCTCAGCTACATTTTGATATGCCACAACCCTACTTTTGGTGACTTAGATGACTTGGAATTCTTGCGCGTTGAGGGTTACGAGGCTTTAATAAGTGCGATTACGCCCAAATTAGGGAAAACCGGCACTTTTTTGGTCTTCGGAAATGGATAAAAGTTCTTCGTGATGGTCCCAGGAGCAATTAGATGGGTCACAACCCTATTTTTGCAACTTTGAAAATTTTAGTGGGTAAGAGTTATGCCCCTTGATTAAGCGATTTCATCAAATATTGGGAAAACCGTCGCTTTTTTGGAATTTTTGGACCAACTTATGTCGTTCGAAATGATCTCAGCTACATTTTGATATGCCACAACCCTACTTTTGGTGACTTAGATGACTTGGAATTCTTGCGCGTTGAGGGTTACGAGGCTTTAATAAGTGCGATTACGCCCAAATTAGTGAAAACCGGCACTTTTTTGGTCTTCGGAAATGGATAAAAGTTCTTCGTGATGGTCCCAGGAGCAATTAGATGGGTCACAACCCTATTTTTGCAACTTTGAAAATTTTAGTGGGTAAGAGTTATGCCCCTTGATTAAGCGATTTCATCAAATATTGGGAAAACTGTCGCTTTTTTGGAATTTTTGGACCAACTTATGTCGTTCGAAATGATCTCAGCTACATTTTGATATGCCACAACCCTACTTTTGGTGACTTAGATGACTTGGAATTCTTGCGCATTGAGGGTTACGAGGCTTTAATAAGTGCGATTACGCCCAAATTAGGGAAAACCGGCACTTTTTTGGTCTTCGGAAATGGATAAAAGTTCTTCGTGATGGTCCCAGGAGCAATTAGATGGGTCACAACCCTATTTTTGCAACTTTGAAAATTTTAGTGGGTAAGAGTTATGCCCCTTGATTAAGCGATTTCATCAAATATTGGGAAAACCGTCGCTTTTTTGGAATTTTTGGACCAACTTATGTCGTTCGAAATGATCTCAGCTACATTTTGATATGCCACAACCCTACTTTTGTTGACTTAGATGACTTGGAATTCTTGCGCGTTGAGGGTTACGAGGCTTTAATAAGTGCGATTACGCCCAAATTAGGGAAAACCGGCACTTTTTTGGTCTTCGGAAATGGATAAAAGTTCTTCGTGATGGTCCCAGGAGCAATTAGATGGGTCACAACCCTATTTTTGCAACTTTGAAAATTTTAGTGGGTAAGAGTTATGCCCCTTGATTAAGCGATTTCATCAAATATTGGGAAAACCGTCGCTTTTTTGGAATTTTTGGACCAACTTATGTCGTTCGAAATGATCTCAGCTACATTTTGATATGCCACAACCCTACTTTTGGTGACTTAGATGACTTGGAATTCTTGCGCGTTGAGGGTTACGAGGCTTTAATAAGTGCGATTACGCCCAAATTAGGGAAAACCGGCACTTTTTTGGTCTTCGGAAATGGATAAAAGTTCTTCGTGATGGTCCCAGGAGCAATTAGATGGGTCACAACCCTATTTTTGCAACTTTGAAAATTTTAGTGGGTAAGAGTTATGCCCCTTGATTAAGCGATTTCATCAAATATTGGGAAAACCGTCGCTTTTTTGGAATTTTTGGACCAACTTATGTCGTTCGAAATGATCTCAGCTACATTTTGATATGCCACAACCCTACTTTTGGTGACTTAGATGACTTGGAATTCTTGCGCGTTGAGCGTTACGAGGCTTTAATAAGTGCGATTACGCCCAAATTAGGGAAAACCGGCACTTTTTTGGTCTTCGGAAATGGATAAAAGTTCTTCGTGATGGTCCCAGGAGCAATTAGATGGGTCACAACCCTATTTTTGCAACTTTGAAAATTTTAGTGGGTAAGAGTTATGCCCCTTGATTAAGCGATTTCATCAAATATTGGGAAAACCGTCGCTTTTTTGGAATTTTTGGACCAACTTATGTCGTTCGAAATGATCTCAGCTACATTTTGATATGCCACAACCCTACTTTTGGTGACTTAGATGACTTGGAATTCTTGCGCGTTGAGGGTTACGAGGCTTTAATAAGTGCGATTACGCCCAAATTAGGGAAAACCGGCACTTTTTTGGTCTTCGGAAATGGATAAAAGTTCTTCGTGATGGTCCCAGGAGCAATTAGATGGGTCACAACCCTATTTTTGCAACTTTGAAAATTTTAGTGGGTAAGAGTTATGCCCCTTGATTAAGCGATTTCATCAAATATTGGGAAAACCGTCGCTTTTTTGGAATTTTTGGACCAACTTATGTCGTTCGAAATTATCTCAGCTACATTTTGATATGCCACAACCCTACTTTTGGTGACTTAGATGACTTGGAATTCTTGCGCGTTGAGGGTTACGAGGCTTTAATAAGTACGATTACGCCCAAATTAGGGAAAACCGGCACTTTTTTGGTCTTCGGAAATGGATAAAAGTTCTTCGTGATGGTCCCAGGAGCAATTAGATGGGTCACAACCCTATTTTTGCAACTTTGAAAATTTTAGTGGGTAAGAGTTATGCCCCTTGATTAAGCGATTTCATCAAATATTGGGAAAACCGTCGCTTTTTTGGAATTTTTGGACCAACTTATGTCGTTCGAAATGATCTCAGCTACATTTTGATATGCCACAACCCTACTTTTGGTGACTTAGATGACTTGGAATTCTTGCGCGTTGAGGGTTACGAGGCTTTAATAAGTGCGATTACGCCCAAATTAGGGAAAACCGGCACTTTTTTGGTCTTCGGAAATGGATAAAAGTTCTTCGTGATGGTCCCAGGAGCAATTAGATGGGTCACAACCCTATTTTTGCAACTTTGAAAATTTTAGTGGGTAAGAGTTATGCCCCTTGATTAAGCGATTTCATCAAATATTGGGAAAACCGTCGCTTTTTTGGAATTTTTGGACCAACTTATGTCGTTCGAAATGATCTCAGCTACATTTTGATATGCCACAACCCTACTTTTGGTGACTTAGATGACTTGGAATTCTTGCGCGTTGAGGGTTACGAGGCTTTAATAAGTGCGATTACGCCCAAATTAGGGAAAACCGGCACCTTTTTGGTCTTCGGAAATGGATAAAAGTTCTTCGTGATGGTCCCAGGAGCAATTAGATGGGTCACAACCCTATTTTTGCAACTTTGAAAATTTTAGTGGGTAAGAGTTATGCCCCTTGATTAAGCGATTTCATCAAATATTGGGAAAACCGTCGCTTTTTTGGAATTTTTGGACCAACTTATGTCGTTCGAAATGATCTCAGCTACATTTTGATATGCCACAACCCTACTTTTGGTGACTTAGATGACTTGGAATTCTTGCGCGTTGAGGGTTACGAGGCTTTAATAAGTGCGATTACGCCCAAATTAGGGAAAACCGGCACTTTTTTGGTCTTCGGAAATGGATAAAAGTTCTTCGTGATGGTCCCAGGAGCAATTAGATGGGTCACAACCCTATTTTTGCAACTTTGAAAATTTTAGTGGGTAAGAGTTATGCCCCTTGATTAAGCGATTTCATCAAATATTGGGAAAACCGTCGCTTTTTTGGAATTTTTGGACCAACTTATGTCGTTCGAAATGATCTCAGCTACATTTTGATATGCCACAACCCTACTTTTGGTGACTTAGATGACTTGGAATTCTTGCGCGTTGAGGGTTACGAGGCTTTAATAAGTGCGATTACGCCCAAATTAGGGAAAACCGGCACTTTTTTGGTCTTCGGAAATAGATAAAAGTTCTTCGTGATGGTCCCAGGAGCAATTAGATGGGTCACAACCCTATTTTTGCAACTTTGAAAATTTTAGTGGGTAAGAGTTATGCCCCTTGATTAAGCGATTTCATCAAATATTGGGAAAACCGTCGCTTTTTTTGGAATTTTTGGACCAACTTATGTCGTTCGAAATGATCTCAGCTACATTTTGATATGCCACAACCCTACTTTTGGTGACTTAGATGACTTGGAATTCTTGCGCGTTGAGGGTTACGAGGCTTTAATAAGTGCGATTACGCCCAAATTAGGGAAAACCGGCACTTTTTTGGTCTTCGGAAATGGATAAAAGTTCTTCGTGATGGTCCCAGGAGCAATTAGATGGGTCACAACCCTATTTTTGCAACTTTGAAAATTTTAGTGGGTAAGAGTTATGCCCCTTGATTAAGCGATTTCATCAAATATTGGGAAAACCGTCGCTTTTTTGGAATTTTTGGACCAACTTATGTCGTTCGAAATGATCTCAGCTACATTTTGATATGCCACAACCCTACTTTTGGTGACTTAGATGACTTGGAATTCTTGCGCGTTGAGGGTTACGAGGCTTTAATAAGTGCGATTACGCCCAAATTAGGGAAAACCGGCACTTTTTTGGTCTTCGGAAATGGATAAAAGTTCTTCGTGATGGTCCCAGGAGCAATTAGATGAGTCACAACCCTATTTTTGCAACTTTGAAAACTTTAGTGGGTAAGAGTTATGCCCCTTGATTAAGCGATTTCATCAAATATTGGGAAAACCGTTGCTTTTTTGGAATTTTTGGACCAACTTATGTCGTTCGAAATGATCTCAGCTACATTTTGATATGCCACAACCCTACTTTTGGTGACTTAGATGACTTGGAATTCTTGCGCGTTGAGGGTTACGAGGCTTTAATAAGTGCGATTACGCCCAAATTAGGGAAAACCGGCACTTTTTTGGTCTTCGGAAATGGATAAAAGTTCTTCGTGATGGTCCCAGGAGCAATTAGATGGGTCACAACCCTATTTTTGCAACTTTGAAAATTTTAGTGGGTAAGAGTTATGCCCCTTGATTAAGCGATTTCATCAAATATTGGGAAAACCGTCGCTTTTTTGGAATTTTTGGACCAACTTATGTCGTTCGAAATGATCTCAGCTACATTTTGATATGCCACAACCCTACTTTTGGTGACTTAGATGACTTGGAATTCTTGCGCGTTGAGGGTTACGAGGCTTTAATAAGTGCGATTACGCCCAAATTAGGGAAAACCGGCACTTTTTTGGTCTTCGGAAATGGATAAAAGTTCTTCGTGATGGTCCCAGGAGCAATTAGATGGGTCACAACCCTAT
Source organism: Steromphala cineraria (assembly GCA_916613615.1). Taxonomy (NCBI): domain Eukaryota; kingdom Metazoa; phylum Mollusca; class Gastropoda; order Trochida; family Trochidae; genus Steromphala; species Steromphala cineraria. The sequence continues at coordinate 22,746 of CAKAJN010000058.1, forward strand.
TTTTGCAACTTTGAAAATTTTAGTGGGTAAGAGTTATGCCCCTTAATTAAGCGATTTCATCAAATATTGGGAAAACCGTCGCTTTTTTGGAATTTTTGGACCAACTTATGTAGTTCGAAATGATCTCAGCTACATTTTGATATGCCACAACCCTACTTTTGGTGACTTAGATGACTTGGAATTCTTGCGCGTTGAGGGTTACGAGGCTTTAATAAGTGCGATTACGCCCAAATTAGGGAAAACCGGCACTTTTTTGGTCTTCGGAAATGGATAAAAGTTCTTCGTGATGGTCCCAGGAGCAATTAGATGGGTCACAACCCTATTTTTGCAACTTTGAAAATTTTAGTGGGTAAGAGTTATGCCCCTTGATTAAGCGATTTCATCAAATATTGGGAAAACCGTCGCTTTTTTGGAATTTTTGGACCAACTTATGTCGTTCGAAATGATCTCAGCTACATTTTGATATGCCACAACCCTACTTTTGGTGACTTAGATGACTTGGAATTCTTGCGCGTTGAGGGTTACGAGGCTTTAATAAGTGCGATTACGCCCAAATTAGGGAAAACCGGCACTTTTTTGGTCTTCGGAAATGGATAAAAGTTCTTCGTGATGGTCCCAGGAGCAATTAGATGAGTCACAACCCTATTTTTGCAACTTTGAAAACTTTAGTGGGTAAGAGTTATGCCCCTTGATTAAGCGATTTCATCAAATATTGGGAAAACCGTTGCTTTTTTGGAATTTTTGGACCAACTTATGTCGTTCGAAATGATCTCAGCTACATTTTGATATGCCACAACCCTACTTTTGGTGACTTAGATGACTTGGAATTCTTGCGCGTTGAGGGTTACGAGGCTTTAATAAGTGCGATTACGCCCAAATTAGGGAAAACCGGCACTTTTTTGGTCTTCGGAAATGGATAAAAGTTCTTCGTGATGGTCCCAGGAGCAATTAGATGGGTCACAACCCTATTTTTGCAACTTTGAAAATTTTAGTGGGTAAGAGTTATGCCCCTTGATTAAGCGATTTCATCAAATATTGGGAAAACCGTTGCTTTTTTGGAATTTTTGGACCAACTTATGTCGTTCGAAATGATCTCAGCTACATTTTGATATGCCACAACCCTACTTTTGGTGACTTAGATGACTTGGAATTCTTGCGCGTTGAGGGTTACGAGGCTTTAATAAGTGCGATTACGCCCAAATTAGGGAAAACCGGCACTTTTTTGGTCTTCGGAAATGGATAAAAGTTCTTCGTGATGGTCCCAGGAGCAATTAGATGGGTCACAACCCTATTTTTGCAACTTTGAAAATTTTAGTGGGTAAGAGTTATGCCCCTTGATTAAGCGATTTCATCAAATATTGGGAAAACCGTCGCTTTTTTGGAATTTTTGGACCAACTTATGTCGTTCGAAATGATCTCAGCTACATTTTGATATGCCACAACCCTACTTTTGGTGACTTAGATGACTTGGAATTCTTGCGCGTTGAGGGTTACGAGGCTTTAATAAGTGCGATTACGCCCAAATTAGGGAAAACCGGCACTTTTTTGGTCTTCGGAAATGGATAAAAGTTCTTCGTGATGGTCCCAGGAGCAATTAGATGGGTCACAACCCTATTTTTGCAACTTTGAAAATTTTAGTGGGTAAGAGTTATGCCCCTTGATTAAGCGATTTCATCAAATATTGGGAAAACCGTCGCTTTTTTGGAATTTTTGGACCAACTTATGTCGTTCGAAATGATCTCAGCTACATTTTGATATGCCACAACCCTACTTTTGGTGACTTAGATGACTTGGAATTCTTGCGCGTTGAGGGTTACGAGGCTTTAATAAGTGCGATTACGCCCAAATTAGGGAAAACCGGCACTTTTTTGGTCTTCGGAAATGGATAAAAGTTCTTCGTGATGGTCCCAGGAGCAATTAGATGGGTCACAACCCTATTTTTGCAACTTTGAAAATTTTAGTGGGTAAGAGTTATGCCCCTTGATTAAGCGATTTCATCAAATATTGGGAAAACCGTCGCTTTTTTGGAATTTTTGGACCAACTTATGTCGTTCGAAATGATCTCAGCTACATTTTGATATGCCACAACCCTACTTTTGGTGACTTAGATGACTTGGAATTCTTGCGCGTTGAGGGTTACGAGGCTTTAATAAGTGCGATTACGCCCAAATTAGGGAAAACCGGCACTTTTTTGGTCTTCGGAAATGGATAAAAGTTCTTCGTGATGGTCCCAGGAGCAATTTTTTATGGGTCACAACCCTATTTTTGCAACTTTGAAAATTTTAGTGGGTAAGAGTTATGCCCCTTGATTAAGCGATTTCATCAAATATTGGGAAAACCGTCGCTTTTTTGGAATTTTTGGACCAACTTATGTCGTTCGAAATGATCTCAGCTACATTTTGATATGCCACAACCCTACTTTTGGTGACTTAGATGACTTGGAATTCTTGCGCGTTGAGGGTTACGAGGCTTTAATAAGTGCGATTACGCCCAAATTAGGGAAAACCGGCACTTTTTTGGTCTTCGGAAATGGATAAAAGTTCTTCGTGATGGTCCCAGGAGCAATTAGATGGGTCACAACCCTATTTTTGCAACTTTGAAAATTTTAGTGGGTAAGAGTTATGCCCCTTGATTAAGCGATTTCATCAAATATTGGGAAAACCGTCGCTTTTTTGGAATTTTTGGACCAACTTATGTCGTTCGAAATGATCTCAGCTACATTTTGATATGCCACAACCCTACTTTTGGTGACTTAGATGACTTGGAATTCTTGCGCGTTGAGGGTTACGAGGCTTTAATAAGTGCGATTACGCCCAAATTAGGGAAAACCGGCACTTTTTTGGTCTTCGGAAATGGATAAAAGTTCTTCGTGATGGTCCCAGGAGCAATTAGATGGGTCACAACCCTATTTTTGCAACTTTGAAAATTTTAGTGGGTAAGAGTTATGCCCCTTGATTAAGCGATTTCATCAAATATTGGGAAAACCGTTGCTTTTTTGGAATTTTTGGACCAACTTATGTCGTTCGAAATGATCTCAGCTACATTTTGATATGCCACAACCCTACTTTTGGTGACTTAGATGACTTGGAATTCTTGCGCGTTGAGGGTTACGAGGCTTTAATAAGTGCGATTACGCCCAAATTAGGGAAAACCGGCACTTTTTTGGTCTTCGGAAATGGATAAAAGTTCTTCGTGATGGTCCCAGGAGCAATTAGATGGGTCACAACCCTATTTTTGCAACTTTGAAAATTTTAGTGGGTAAGAGTTATGCCCCTTGATTAAGCGATTTCATCAAATATTGGGAAAACCGTCGCTTTTTTGGAATTTTTGGACCAACTTATGTCGTTCGAAATGATCTCAGCTACATTTTGATATGCCACAACCCTACTTTTGGTGACTTAGATGACTTGGAATTCTTGCGCGTTGAGGGTTACGAGGCTTTAATAAGTGCGATTACGCCCAAATTAGGGAAAACCGGCACTTTTTTGGTCTTCGGAAATGGATAAAAGTTCTTCGTGATGGTCCCAGGAGCAATTAGATGGGTCACAACCCTATTTTTGCAACTTTGAAAATTTTAGTGGGTAAGAGTTATGCCCCTTGATTAAGCGATTTCATCAAATATTGGGAAAACCGTCGCTTTTTTGGAATTTTTGGACCAACTTATGTCGTTCGAAATGATCTCAGCTACATTTTGATATGCCACAACCCTACTTTTGGTGACTTAGATGACTTGGAATTCTTGCGCGTTGAGGGTTACGAGGCTTTAATAAGTGCGATTACGCCCAAATTAGGGAAAACCGGCACTTTTTTGGTCTTCGGAAATGGATAAAAGTTCTTCGTGATGGTCCCAGGAGCAATTTTTTATGGGTCACAACCCTATTTTTGCAACTTTGAAAATTTTAGTGGGTAAGAGTTATGCCCCTTGATTAAGCGATTTCATCAAATATTGGGAAAACCGTCGCTTTTTTGGAATTTTTGGACCAACTTATGTCGTTCGAAATGATCTCAGCTACATTTTGATATGCCACAACCCTACTTTTGGTGACTTAGATGACTTGGAATTCTTGCGCGTTGAGGGTTACGAGGCTTTAATAAGTGCGATTACGCCCAAATTAGGGAAAACCGGCACTTTTTTGGTCTTCGGAAATGGATAAAAGTTCTTCGTGATGGTCCCAGGAGCAATTAGATGGGTCACAACCCTATTTTTGCAACTTTGAAAATTTTAGTGGGTAAGAGTTATGCCCCTTGATTAAGCGATTTCATCAAATATTGGGAAAACCGTCGCTTTTTTGGAATTTTTGGACCAACTTATGTCGTTCGAAATGATCTCAGCTACATTTTGATATGCCACAACCCTACTTTTGGTGACTTAGATGACTTGGAATTCTTGCGCGTTGAGGGTTACGAGGCTTTAATAAGTGCGATTACGCCCAAATTAGGGAAAACCGGCACTTTTTTGGTCTTCGGAAATGGATAAAAGTTCTTCGTGATGGTCCCAGGAGCAATTAGATGGGTCACAACCCTATTTTTGCAACTTTGAAAATTTTAGTGGGTAAGAGTTATGCCCCTTGATTAAGCGATTTCATCAAATATTGGGAAAACCGTCGCTTTTTTGGAATTTTTGGACCAACTTATGTCGTTCGAAATGATCTCAGCTACATTTTGATATGCCACAACCCTACTTTTGGTGACTTAGATGACTTGGAATTCTTGCGCGTTGAGGGTTACGAGGCTTTAATAAGTGCGATTACGCCCAAATTAGGGAAAACCGGCACTTTTTTGGTCTTCGGAAATGGATAAAAGTTCTTCGTGATGGTCCCAGGAGCAATTAGATGGGTCACAACCCTATTTTTGCAACTTTGAAAATTTTAGTGGGTAAGAGTTATGCCCCTTGATTAAGCGATTTCATCAAATATTGGGAAAACCGTCGCTTTTTTGGAATTTTTGGACCAACTTATGTCGTTCGAAATGATCTCAGCTACATTTTGATATGCCACAACCCTACTTTTGGTGACTTAGATGACTTGGAATTCTTGCGCGTTGAGGGTTACGAGGCTTTAATAAGTGCGATTACGCCCAAATTAGGGAAAACCGGCACTTTTTTGGTCTTCGGAAATGGATAAAAGTTCTTCGTGATGGTCCCAGGAGCAATTAGATGGGTCACAACCCTATTTTTGCAACTTTGAAAATTTTAGTGGGTAAGAGTTATGCCCCTTGATTAAGCGATTTCATCAAATATTGGGAAAACCGTCGCTTTTTTGGAATTTTTGGACCAACTTATGTCGTTCGAAATGATCTCAGCTACATTTTGATCATCTTCCCACGGCAAGGTGAAAACGTATCGAGCAACTCTCCTCGCTTTAGACCTTGCCTTCACAAGGTAGAAAACTGGTGATCCGGAGCAGCGACACCTATCGTGATCACGAGTTACGCCCCTTATCAGCTCTTACAAAATAGCCAATGAAATTTCGGAAAAATTCAAAATACTAACAGACGATCCTTTTGAAAATTATCCGAGTGAAATTTAATTTCAAATTTCAGTCCGCATGGTTGTTTTCACGTTTTTGAAGAGCACAGAGAATGCAGAGAAGACAAACATTTATGTATCACTCGAATTAATTGTTTCTCGCCCTTGTAAAAACACATACAAAAGTATTTTTTCAAATCGGTTCAGTTAACATGCTGTCTTCTGATTGGACTATTCTACTTCCGTGCAGCGGGTTGAAATGCTAGCACAGAAATCACGGCCAATGATGTCAAGGGAGGAATGGGAAAGTTTAGAAACTTTTTCGTTTCGCCCGTGACGTTGTGAAGATGCATTTTGATATGCCACAACCCTACTTTTGGTGACTTAGATGACTTGGAATTCTTGCGCGTTGAGGGTTACGAGTTTTTAATAAGTGCGATTACGCCCAAATTAGGGAAAACCGGCACTTTTTTGGTCTTCGGAAATGGATAAAAGTTCTTCGTGATGGTCCCAGGAGCAATTAGATGGGTCACAACCCTATTTTTGCAACTTTGAAAATTTTAGTGGGTAAGAGTTATGCCCCTTGATTAAGCGATTTCATCAAATATTGGGAAAACCGTCGCTTTTTTGGAATTTTTGGACCAACTTATGTCGTTCGAAATGATCTCAGCTACATTTTGATATGCCACAACCCTACTTTTGGTGACTTAGATGACTTGGAATTCTTGCGCGTTGAGGGTTACGAGGCTTTAATAAGTGCGATTACGCCCAAATTAGGGAAAACCGGCACTTTTTTGGTCTTCGGAAATGGATAAAAGTTCTTCGTGATGGTCCCAGGAGCAATTAGATGGGTCACAACCCTATTTTTGCAACTTTGAAAATTTTAGTGGGTAAGAGTTATGCCCCTTGATTAAGCGATTTCATCAAATATTGGGAAAACCGTCGCTTTTTTGGAATTTTTGGACCAACTTATGTCGTTCGAAATGATCTCAGCTACATTTTGATATGCCACAACCCTACTTTTGGTGACTTAGATGACTTGGAATTCTTGCGCGTTGAGGGTTACGAGGCTTTAATAAGTGCGATTACGCCCAAATTAGGGAAAACCGGCACTTTTTTGGTCTTCGGAAATGGATAAAAGTTCTTCGTGATGGTCCCAGGAGCAATTAGATGGGTCACAACCCTATTTTTGCAACTTTGAAAATTTTAGTGGGTAAGAGTTATGCCCCTTGATTAAGCGATTTCATCAAATATTGGGAAAACCGTCGCTTTTTTGGAATTTTTGGACCAACTTATGTCGTTCGAAATGATCTCAGCTACATTTTGATATGCCACAACCCTACTTTTGGTGACTTAGATGACTTGGAATTCTTGCGCGTTGAGGGTTACGAGGCTTTAATAAGTGCGATTACGCCCAAATTAGGGAAAACCGGCACTTTTTTGGTCTTCGGAAATGGATAAAAGTTCTTCGTGATGGTCCCAGGAGCAATTAGATGGGTCACAACCCTATTTTTGCAACTTTGAAAATTTTAGTGGGTAAGAGTTATGCCCCTTGATTAAGCGATTTCATCAAATATTGGGAAAACCGTCGCTTTTTTGGAATTTTTGGACCAACTTATGTCGTTCGAAATGATCTCAGCTACATTTTGATATGCCACAACCCTACTTTTGGTGACTTAGATGACTTGGAATTCTTGCGCGTTGAGGGTTACGAGGCTTTAATAAGTGCGATTACGCCCAAATTAGGGAAAACCGGCACTTTTTTGGTCTTCGGAAATGGATAAAAGTTCTTCGTGATGGTCCCAGGAGCAATTAGATGGGTCACAACCCTATTTTTGCAACTTTGAAAATTTTAGTGGGTAAGAGTTATGCCCCTTGATTAAGCGATTTCATCAAATATTGGGAAAACCGTCGCTTTTTTGGAATTTTTGGACCAACTTATGTCGTTCGAAATGATCTCAGCTACATTTTGATATGCCACAACCCTACTTTTGGTGACTTAGATGACTTGGAATTCTTGCGCGTTGAGGGTTACGAGGCTTTAATAAGTGCGATTACGCCCAAATTAGGGAAAACCGGCACTTTTTTGGTCTTCGGAAATGGATAAAAGTTCTTCGTGATGGTCCCAGGAGCAATTTTTTATGGGTCACAACCCTATTTTTGCAACTTTGAAAATTTTAGTGGGTAAGAGTTATGCCCCTTGATTAAGCGATTTCATCAAATATTGGGAAAACCGTCGCTTTTTTGGAATTTTTGGACCAACTTATGTCGTTCGAAATGATCTCAGCTACATTTTGATATGCCACAACCCTACTTTTGGTGACTTAGATGACTTGGAATTCTTGCGCGTTGAGGGTTACGAGGCTTTAATAAGTGCGATTACGCCCAAATTAGGGAAAACCGGCACTTTTTTGGTCTTCGGAAATGGATAAAAGTTCTTCGTGATGGTCCCAGGAGCAATTAGATGGGTCACAACCCTATTTTTGCAACTTTGAAAATTTTAGTGGGTAAGAGTTATGCCCCTTGATTAAGCGATTTCATCAAATATTGGGAAAACCGTCGCTTTTTTGGAATTTTTGGACCAACTTATGTCGTTCGAAATGATCTCAGCTACATTTTGATATGCCACAACCCTACTTTTGGTGACTTAGATGACTTGGAATTCTTGCTCGTTGAGGGTTACGAGGCTTTAATAAGTGCGATTACGCCCAAATTAGGGAAAACCGGCACTTTTTTGGTCTTCGGAAATGGATAAAAGTTCTTCGTGATGGTCCCAGGAGCAATTAGATGGGTCACAACCCTATTTTTGCAACTTTGAAAATTTTAGTGGGTAAGAGTTATGCCCCTTGATTAAGCGATTTCATCAAATATTGGGAAAACCGTCGCTTTTTTGGAATTTTTGGACCAACTTATGTCGTTCGAAATGATCTCAGCTACATTTTGATATGCCACAACCCTACTTTTGGTGACTTAGATGACTTGGAATTCTTGCGCGTTGAGGGTTACGAGGCTTTAATAAGTGCGATTACGCCCAAATTAGGGAAAACCGGCACTTTTTTGGTCTTCGGAAATGGATAAAAGTTCTTCGTGATGGTCCCAGGAGCAATTAGATGGGTCACAACCCTATTTTTGCAACTTTGAAAATTTTAGTGGGTAAGAGTTATGCCCCTTGATTAAGCGATTTCATCAAATATTGGGAAAACCGTCGCTTTTTTGGAATTTTTGGACCAACTTATGTCGTTCGAAATGATCTCAGCTACATTTTGATATGCCACAACCCTACTTTTGGTGACTTAGATGACTTGGAATTCTTGCGCGTTGAGGGTTACGAGGCTTTAATAAGTGCGATTACGCCCAAATTAGGGAAAACCGGCACTTTTTTGGTCTTCGGAAATGGATAAAAGTTCTTCGTGATGGTCCCAGGAGCAATTAGATGGGTCACAACCCTATTTTTGCAACTTTGAAAATTTTAGTGGGTAAGAGTTATGCCCCTTGATTAAGCGATTTCATCAAATATTGGGAAAACCGTCGCTTTTTTGGAATTTTTGGACCAACTTATGTCGTTCGAAATGATCTCAGCTACATTTTGATATGCCACAACCCTACTTTTGGTGACTTAGATGACTTGGAATTCTTGCGCGTTGAGGGTTACGAGGCTTTAATAAGTGCGATTACGCCCAAATTAGGGAAAACCGGCACTTTTTTGGTCTTCGGAAATGGATAAAAGTTCTTCGTGATGGTCCCAGGAGCAATTTTTATGGGTCACAACCCTATTTTTGCAACTTTGAAAATTTTAGTGGGTAAGAGTTATGCCCCTTGATTAAGCGATTTCATCAAATATTGGGAAAACCGTCGCTTTTTTGGAATTTTTGGACCAACTTATGTCGTTCGAAATGATCTCAGCTACATTTTGATATGCCACAACCCTACTTTTGGTGACTTAGATGACTTGGAATTCTTGCGCGTTGAGGGTTACGAGGCTTTAATAAGTGCGATTACGCCCAAATTAGGGAAAACCGGCACTTTTTTGGTCTTCGGAAATGGATAAAAGTTCTTCGTGATGGTCCCAGGAGCAATTAGATGGGTCACAACCCTATTTTTGCAACTTTGAAAATTTTAGTGGGTAAGAGTTATGCCCCTTGATTAAGCGATTTCATCAAATATTGGGAAAACCGTCGCTTTTTTGGAATTTTTGGACCAACTTATGTCGTTCGAAATGATCTCAGCTACATTTTGATATGCCACAACCCTACTTTTGGTGACTTAGATGACTTGGAATTCTTGCGCGTTGAGGGTTACGAGGCTTTAATAAGTGCGATTACGCCCAAATTAGGGAAAACCGGCACTTTTTTGGTCTTCGGAAATGGATAAAAGTTCTTCGTGATGGTCCCAGGAGCAATTAGATGGGTCACAACCCTATTTTTGCAACTTTGAAAATTTTAGTGGGTAAGAGTTATGCCCCTTGATTAAGCGATTTCATCAAATATTGGGAAAACCGTCGCTTTTTTGGAATTTTTGGACCAACTTATGTCGTTCGAAATGATCTCAGCTACATTTTGATATGCCACAACCCTACTTTTGGTGACTTAGATGACTTGGAATTCTTGCGCGTTGAGGGTTACGAGGCTTTAATAAGTGCGATTACGCCCAAATTAGGGAAAACCGGCACTTTTTTGGTCTTCGGAAATGGATAAAAGTTCTTCGTGATGGTCCCAGGAGCAATTAGATGGGTCACAACCCTATTTTTGCAACTTTGAAAATTTTAGTGGGTAAGAGTTATGCCCCTTGATTAAGCGATTTCATCAAATATTGGGAAAACCGTCGCTTTTTTGGAATTTTTGGACCAACTTATGTCGTTCGAAATGATCTCAGCTACATTTTGATATGCCACAACCCTACTTTTGGTGACTTAGATGACTTGGAATTCTTGCGCGTTGAGGGTTACGAGGCTTTAATAAGTGCGATTACGCCCAAATTAGGGAAAACCGGCACTTTTTTGGTCTTCGGAAATGGATAAAAGTTCTTCGTGATGGTCCCAGGAGCAATTAGATGGGTCACAACCCTATTTTTGCAACTTTGAAAATTTTAGTGGGTAAGAGTTATGCCCCTTGATTAAGCGATTTCATCAAATATTGGGAAAACCGTCGCTTTTTTGGAATTTTTGGACCAACTTATGTCGTTCGAAATGATCTCAGCTACATTTTGATATGCCACAACCCTACTTTTGGTGACTTAGATGACTTGGAATTCTTGCGCGTTGAGGGTTACGAGTCTTTAATAAGTGCGATTACGCCCAAATTAGGGAAAACCGGCACTTTTTTGGTCTTCGGAAATGGATAAAAGTTCTTCGTGATGGTCCCAGGAGCAATTAGATGGGTCACAACCCTATTTTTGCAACTTTGAAAATTTTAGTGGGTAAGAGTTATGCCCCTTGATTAAGCGATTTCATCAAATATTGGGAAAACCGTCGCTTTTTTGGAATTTTTGGACCAACTTATGTCGTTCGAAATGATCTCAGCTACATTTTGATATGCCACAACCCTACTTTTGGTGACTTAGATGACTTGGAATTCTTGCGCGTTGAGGGTTACGAGGCTTTAATAAGTGCGATTACGCCCAAATTAGGGAAAACCGGCACTTTTTTGGTCTTCGGAAATGGATAAAAGTTCTTCGTGATGGTCCCAGGAGCAATTAGATGGGTCACAACCCTATTTTTGCAACTTTGAAAATTTTAGTGGGTAAGAGTTATGCCCCTTGATTAAGCGATTTCATCAAATATTGGGAAAACCGTCGCTTTTTTGGAATTTTTGGACCAACTTATGTCGTTCGAAATGATCTCAGCTACATTTTGATATGCCACAACCCTACTTTTGGTGACTTAGATGACTTGGAATTCTTGCGCGTTGAGGGTTACGAGGCTTTAATAAGTGCGATTACGCCCAAATTAGGGAAAACCGGCACTTTTTTGGTCTTCGGAAATGGATAAAAGTTCTTCGTGATGGTCCCAGGAGCAATTAGATGGGTCACAACCCTATTTTTGCAACTTTGAAAATTTTAGTGGGTAAGAGTTATGCCCCTTGATTAAGCGATTTCATCAAATATTGGGAAAACCGTCGCTTTTTTGGAATTTTTGGACCAACTTATGTCGTTCGAAATGATCTCAGCTACATTTTGATATGCCACAACCCTACTTTTGGTGACTTAGATGACTTGGAATTCTTGCGCGTTGAGGGTTACGAGGCTTTAATAAGTGCGATTACGCCCAAATTAGGGAAAACCGGCACTTTTTTGGTCTTCGGAAATGGATAAAAGTTCTTCGTGATGGTCCCAGGAGCAATTAGATGGGTCACAACCCTATTTTTGCAACTTTGAAAATTTTAGTGGGTAAGAGTTATGCCCCTTGATTAAGCGATTTCATCAAATATTGGGAAAACCGTCGCTTTTTTGGAATTTTTGGACCAACTTATGTCGTTCGAAATGATCTCAGCTACATTTTGATATGCCACAACCCTACTTTTGGTGACTTAGATGACTTGGAATTCTTGCGCGTTGAGGGTTACGAGGCTTTAATAAGTGCGATTACACCCAAATTAGGGAAAACCGGCACTTTTTTGGTCTTCGGAAATGGATAAAAGTTCTTCGTGATGGTCCCAGGAGCAATTAGATGGGTCACAACCCTATTTTTGCAACTTTGAAAATTTTAGTGGGTAAGAGTTATGCCCCTTGATTAAGCGATTTCATCAAATATTGGGAAAACCGTCGCTTTTTTGGAATTTTTGGACCAACTTATGTCGTTCGAAATGATCTCAGCTACATTTTGATATGCCACAACCCTACTTTTGGTGACTTAGATGACTTGGAATTCTTGCGCGTTGAGGGTTACGAGGCTTTAATAAGTGCGATTACGCCCAAATTAGGGAAAACCGGCACTTTTTTGGTCTTCGGAAATGGATAAAAGTTCTTCGTGATGGTCCCAGGAGCAATTAGATGGGTCACAACCCTATTTTTGCAACTTTGAAAATTTTAGTGGGTAAGAGTTATGCCCCTTGATTAAGCGATTTCATCAAATATTGGGAAAACCGTCGCTTTTTTGGAATTTTTGGACCAACTTATGTCGTTCGAAATGATCTCAGCTACATTTTGATATGCCACAACCCTACTTTTGGTGACTTAGATGACTTGGAATTCTTGCGCGTTGAGGGTTACGAGGCTTTAATAAGTGCGATTACGCCCAAATTAGGGAAAACCGGCACTTTTTTGGTCTTCGGAAATGGATAAAAGTTCTTCGTGATGGTCCCAGGAGCAATTAGATGGGTCACAACCCTATTTTTGCAACTTTGAAAATTTTAGTGGGTAAGAGTTATGCCCCTTGATTAAGCGATTTCATCAAATATTGGGAAAACCGTCGCTTTTTTGGAATTTTTGGACCAACTTATGTCGTTCGAAATGATCTCAGCTACATTTTGATATGCCACAACCCTACTTTTGGTGACTTAGATGACTTGGAATTCTTGCGCGTTGAGGGTTACGAGGCTTTAATAAGTGCGATTACACCCAAATTAGGGAAAACCGGCACTTTTTTGGTCTTCGGAAATGGATAAAAGTTCTTCGTGATGGTCCCAGGAGCAATTAGATGGGTCACAACCCTATTTTTGCAACTTTGAAAATTTTAGTGGGTAAGAGTTATGCCCCTTGATTAAGCGATTTCATCAAATATTGGGAAAACCGTCGCTTTTTTGGAATTTTTGGACCAACTTATGTCGTTCGAAATGATCTCAGCTACATTTTGATATGCCACAACCCTACTTTTGGTGACTTAGATGACTTGGAATTCTTGCGCGTTGAGGGTTACGAGGCTTTAATAAGTGCGATTACGCCCAAATTAGGGAAAACCGGCACTTTTTTGGTCTTCGGAAATGGATAAAAGTTCTTCGTGATGGTCCCAGGAGCAATTAGATGGGTCACAACCCTATTTTTGCAACTTTGAAAATTTTAGTGGGTAAGAGTTATGCCCCTTGATTAAGCGATTTCATCAAATATTGGGAAAACCGTCGCTTTTTTGGAATTTTTGGACCAACTTATGTCGTTCGAAATGATCTCAGCTACATTTTGATATGCCACAACCCTACTTTTGGTGACTTAGATGACTTGGAATTCTTGCGCGTTGAGGGTTACGAGGCTTTAATAAGTGCGATTACGCCCAAATTAGGGAAAACCGGCACTTTTTTGGTCTTCGGAAATGGATAAAAGTTCTTCGTGATGGTCCCAGGAGCAATTTTTTATGGGTCACAACCCTATTTTTGCAACTTTGAAAATTTTAGTGGGTAAGAGTTATGCCCCTTGATTAAGCGATTTCATCAAATATTGGGAAAACCGTCGCTTTTTTGGAATTTTTGGACCAACTTATGTCGTTCGAAATGATCTCAGCTACATTTTGATATGCCACAACCCTACTTTTGGTGACTTAGATGACTTGGAATTCTTGCGCGTTGAGGGTTACGAGGCTTTAATAAGTGCGATTACGCCCAAATTAGGGAAAACCGGCACTTTTTTGGTCTTCGGAAATGGATAAAAGTTCTTCGTGATGGTCCCAGGAGCAATTAGATGGGTCACAACCCTATTTTTGCAACTTTGAAAATTTTAGTGGGTAAGAGTTATGCCCCTTGATTAAGCGATTTCATCAAATATTGGGAAAACCGTCGCTTTTTTGGAATTTTTGGACCAACTTATGTCGTTCGAAATGATCTCAGCTACATTTTGATATGCCACAACCCTACTTTTGGTGACTTAGATGACTTGGAATTCTTGCGCGTTGAGGGTTACGAGGCTTTAATAAGTGCGATTACGCCCAAATTAGGGAAAACCGGCACTTTTTTGGTCTTCGGAAATGGATAAAAGTTCTTCGTGATGGTCCCAGGAGCAATTAGATGGGTCACAACCCTATTTTTGCAACTTTGAAAATTTTAGTGGGTAAGAGTTATGCCCCTTGATTAAGCGATTTCATCAAATATTGGGAAAACCGTCGCTTTTTTGGAATTTTTGGACCAACTTATGTCGTTCGAAATGATCTCAGCTACATTTTGATATGCCACAACCCTACTTTTGGTGACTTAGATGACTTGGAATTCTTGCGCGTTGAGGGTTACGAGGCTTTAATAAGTGCGATTACGCCCAAATTAGGGAAAACCGGCACTTTTTTGGTCTTCGGAAATGGATAAAAGTTCTTCGTGATGGTCCCAGGAGCAATTAGATGGGTCACAACCCTATTTTTGCAACTTTGAAAATTTTAGTGGGTAAGAGTTATGCCCCTTGATTAAGCGATTTCATCAAATATTGGGAAAACCGTCGCTTTTTTGGAATTTTTGGACCAACTTATGTCGTTCGAAATGATCTCAGCTACATTTTGATATGCCACAACCCTACTTTTGGTGACTTAGATGACTTGGAATTCTTGCGCGTTGAGGGTTACGAGGCTTTAATAAGTGCGATTACGCCCAAATTAGGGAAAACCGGCACTTTTTTGGTCTTCGGAAATGGATAAAAGTTCTTCGTGATGGTCCCAGGAGCAATTAGATGGGTCACAACCCTATTTTTGCAACTTTGAAAATTTTAGTGGGTAAGAGTTATGCCCCTTGATTAAGCGATTTCATCAAATATTGGGAAAACCGTCGCTTTTTTGGAATTTTTGGACCAACTTATGTCGTTCGAAATGATCTCAGCTACATTTTGATATGCCACAACCCTACTTTTGGTGACTTAGATGACTTGGAATTCTTGCGCGTTGAGGGTTACGAGGCTTTAATAAGTGCGATTACGCCCAAATTAGGGAAAACCGGCACTTTTTTGGTCTTCGGAAATGGATAAAAGTTCCTCGTGATGGTCCCAGGAGCAATTAGATGGGTCACAACCCTATTTTTGCAACTTTGAAAATTTTAGTGGGTAAGAGTTATGCCCCTTGATTAAGCGATTTCATCAAATATTGGGAAAACCGTCGCTTTTTTGGAATTTTTGGACCAACTTATGTCGTTCGAAATGATCTCAGCTACATTTTGATATGCCACAACCCTACTTTTGGTGACTTAGATGACTTGGAATTCTTGCGCGTTGAGGGTTACGAGGCTTTAATAAGTGCGATTACGCCCAAATTAGGGAAAACCGGCACTTTTTTGGTCTTCGGAAATGGATAAAAGTTCTTCGTGATGGTCCCAGGAGCAATTAGATGGGTCACAACCCTATTTTTGCAACTTTGAAAATTTTAGTGGGTAAGAGTTATGCCCCTTGATTAAGCGATTTCATCAAATATTGGGAAAACCGTCGCTTTTTGGGAATTTTTGGACCAACTTATGTCGTTCGAAATGATCTCAGCTACATTTTGATATGCCACAACCCTACTTTTGGTGACTTAGATGACTTGGAATTCTTGCGCGTTGAGGGTTACGAGGCTTTAATAAGTGCGATTACGCCCAAATTAGGGAAAACCGGCACTTTTTTGGTCTTCGGAAATGGATAAAAGTTCTTCGTGATGGTCCCAGGAGCAATTAGATGGGTCACAACCCTATTTTTGCAACTTTGAAATTTTAGTGGGTAAGAGTTATGCCCCTTGATTAAGCGATTTCATCAAATATTGGGAAAACCGTCGCTTTTTTGGAATTTTTGGACCAACTTATGTCGTTCGAAATGATCTCAGCTACATTTTGATATGCCACAACCCTACTTTTGGTGACTTAGATGACTTGGAATTCTTGCGCGTTGAGGGTTACGAGGCTTTAATAAGTGCGATTACGCCCAAATTAGGGAAAACCGGCACTTTTTTGGTCTTCGGAAATGGATAAAAGTTCTTCGTGATGGTCCCAGGAGCAATTAGATGGGTCACAACCCTATTTTTGCAACTTTGAAAATTTTAGTGGGTAAGAGTTATGCCCCTTGATTAAGCGATTTCATCAAATATTGGGAAAACCGTCGCTTTTTTGGAATTTTTGGACCAACTTATGTCGTTCGAAATGATCTCAGCTACATTTTGATATGCCACAACCCTACTTTTGGTGACTTAGATGACTTGGAATTCTTGCGCGTTGAGGGTTACGAGGCTTTAATAAGTGCGATTACGCCCAAATTAGGGAAAACCGGCACTTTTTTGGTCTTCGGAAATGGATAAAAGTTCTTCGTGATGGTCCCAGGAGCAATTAGATGGGTCACAACCCTATTTTTGCAACTTTGAAAATTTTAGTGGGTAAGAGTTATGCCCCTTGATTAAGCGATTTCATCAAATATTGGGAAAACCGTCGCTTTTTTGGAATTTTTGGACCAACTTATGTCGTTCGAAATGATCTCAGCTACATTTTGATATGCCACAACCCTACTTTTGGTGACTTAGATGACTTGGAATTCTTGCGCGTTGAGGGTTACGAGGCTTTAATAAGTGCGATTACGCCCAAATTAGGGAAAACCGGCACTTTTTTGGTCTTCGGAAATGGATAAAAGTTCTTCGTGATGGTCCCAGGAGCAATTAGATGGGTCACAACCCTATTTTTGCAACTTTGAAAATTTTAGTGGGTAAGAGTTATGCCCCTTGATTAAGCGATTTCATCAAATATTGGGAAAACCGTCGCTTTTTTGGAATTTTTGGACCAACTTATGTCGTTCGAAATGATCTCAGCTACATTTTGATATGCCACAACCCTACTTTTGGTGACTTAGATGACTTGGAATTCTTGCGCGTTGAGGGTTACGAGGCTTTAATAAGTGCGATTACGCCCAAATTAGGGAAAACCGGCACTTTTTTGGTCTTCGGAAATGGATAAAAGTTCTTCGTGATGGTCCCAGGAGCAATTAGATGGGTCACAACCCTATTTTTGCAACTTTGAAAATTATTGTGGGTAAGAGTTATGCCCCTTGATTAAGCGATTTCATCAAATATTGGGAAAACCGTCGCTTTTTTGGAATTTTTGGACCAACTTATGTCGTTCGAAATGATCTCAGCTACATTTTGATATGCCACAACCCTACTTTTGGTGACTTAGATGACTTGGAATTCTTGCGCGTTGAGGGTTACGAGGCTTTAATAAGTGCGATTACGTCCAAATTAGGGAAAACCAGCACTTTTTTGGTCTTCGGAAATGGATAAAAGTTCTTCGTGATGGTCCCAGGAGCAATTAGATGGGTCACAACCCTATTTTTGCAACTTTGAAAATTTTAGTGGGTAAGAGTTATGCCCCTTGATTAAGCGATTTCATCAAATATTGGGAAAACCGTCGCTTTTTTGGAATTTTTGGACCAACTTATGTCGTTCGAAATGATCTCAGCTACATTTTGATATGCCACAACCCTACTTTTGGTGACTTAGATGACTTGGAATTCTTGCGCGTTGAGGGTTACGAGGCTTTAATAAGTGCGATTACGCCCAAATTAGGGAAAACCGGCACTTTTTTGGTCTTCGGAAATGGATAAAAGTTCTTCGTGATGGTCCCAGGAGCAATTAGATGGGTCACAACCCTATTTTTGCAACTTTGAAAATTTTAGTGGGTAAGAGTTATGCCCCTTGATTAAGCGATTTCATCAAATATTGGGAAAACCGTCGCTTTTTTGGAATTTTTGGACCAACTTATGTCGTTCGAAATGATCTCAGCTACATTTTGATATGCCACAACCCTACTTTTGGTGACTTAGATGACTTGGAATTCTTGCGCGTTGAGGGTTACGAGGCTTTAATAAGTGCGATTACGCCCAAATTAGGGAAAACCGGCACTTTTTTGGTCTTCGGAAATGGATAAAAGTTCTTCGTGATGGTCCCAGGAGCAATTAGATGGGTCACAACCCTATTTTTGCAACTTTGAAAATTTTAGTGGGTAAGAGTTATGCCCCTTGATTAAGCGATTTCATCAAATATTGGGAAAACCGTCGCTTTTTTGGAATTTTTGGACCAACTTATGTCGTTCGAAATGATCTCAGCTACATTTTGATATGCCACAACCCTACTTTTGGTGACTTAGATGACTTGGAATTCTTGCGCGTTGAGGGTTACGAGGCTTTAATAAGTGCGATTACGCCCAAATTAGGGAAAACCGGCACTTTTTTGGTCTTCGGAAATGGATAAAAGTTCTTCGTGATGGTCCCAGGAGCAATTAGATGGGTCACAACCCTATTTTTGCAACTTTGAAAATTTTAGTGGGTAAGAGTTATGCCCCTTGATTAAGCGATTTCATCAAATATTGGGAAAACCGTCGCTTTTTTGGAATTTTTGGACCAACTTATGTCGTTCGAAATGATCTCAGCTACATTTTGATATGCCACAACCCTACTTTTGGTGACTTAGATGACTTGGAATTCTTGCGCGTTGAGGGTTACGAGGCTTTAATAAGTGCGATTACGCCCAAATTAGGGAAAACCGGCACTTTTTTGGTCTTCGGAAATGGATAAAAGTTCTTCGTGATGGTCCCAATAGCAATTAGATGGGTCACAACCCTATTTTTGCAACTTTGAAAATTTTAGTGGGTAAGAGTTATGCCCCTTGATTAAGCGATTTCATCAAATATTGGGAAAACCGTCGCTTTTTTGGAATTTTTGGACCAACTTATGTTGTTCGAAATGATCTCAGCTACATTTTGATATGCCACAACCCTACTTTTGGTGACTTAGATGACTTGGAATTCTTGCGCGTTGAGGGTTACGAGGCTTTAATAAGTGCGATTACGCCCAAATTAGGGAAAACCGGCACTTTTTTGGTCTTCGGAAATGGATAAAAGTTCTTCGTGATGGTCCCAGGAGCAATTAGATGGGTCACAACCCTATTTTTGCAACTTTGAAAATTTTAGTGGGTAAGAGTTATGCCCCTTGATTAAGCGATTTCATCAAATATTGGGAAAACCGTCGCTTTTTTGGAATTTTTGGACCAACTTATGTCGTTCGAAATGATCTCAGCTACATTTTGATATGCCACAACCCTACTTTTGGTGACTTAGATGACTTGGAATTCTTGCGCGTTGAGGGTTACGAGGCTTTAATAAGTGCGATTACGCCCAAATTAGGGAAAACCGGCACTTTTTTGGTCTTCGGAAATGGATAAAAGTTCTTCGTGATGGTCCCAGGAGCAATTAGATGGGTCACAACCCTATTTTTGCAACTTTGAAAATTTTAGTGGGTAAGAGTTATGCCCCTTGATTAAGCGATTTCATCAAATATTGGGAAAACCGTCGCTTTTTTGGAATTTTTGGACCAACTTATGTCGTTCGAAATGATCTCAGCTACATTTTGATATGCCACAACCCTACTTTTGGTGACTTAGATGACTTGGAATTCTTGCGCGTTGAGGGTTACGAGGCTTTAATAAGTGCGATTACGCCCAAATTAGGGAAAACCGGCACTTTTTTGGTCTTCGGAAATGGATAAAAGTTCTTCGTGATGGTCCCAGGAGCAATTAGATGGGTCACAACCCTATTTTTGCAACTTTGAAAATTTTAGTGGGTAAGAGTTATGCCCCTTGATTAAGCGATTTCATCAAATATTGGGAAAACCGTCGCTTTTTTGGAATTTTTGGACCAACTTATGTCGTTCGAAATGATCTCAGCTACATTTTGATATGCCACAACCCTACTTTTGGTGACTTAGATGACTTGGAATTCTTGCGCGTTGAGGGTTACGAGGCTTTAATAAGTGCGATTACGCCCAAATTAGGGAAAACCGGCACTTTTTTGGTCTTCGGAAATGGATAAAAGTTCTTCGTGATGGTCCCAGGAGCAATTAGATGGGTCACAACCCTATTTTTGCAACTTTGAAAATTTTAGTGGGTAAGAGTTATGCCCCTTGATTAAGCGATTTCATCAAATATTGGGAAAACCGTCGCTTTTTTGGAATTTTTGGACCAACTTATGTCGTTCGAAATGATCTCAGCTACATTTTGATATGCCACAACCCTACTTTTGGTGACTTAGATGACTTGGAATTCTTGCGCGTTGAGGGTTACGAGGCTTTAATAAGTGCGATTACGCCCAAATTAGGGAAAACCGGCACTTTTTTGGTCTTCGGAAATGGATAAAAGTTCTTCGTGATGGTCCCAGGAGCAATTAGATGGGTCACAACCCTATTTTTGCAACTTTGAAAATTTTAGTGGGTAAGAGTTATGCCCCTTGATTAAGCGATTTCATCAAATATTGGGAAAACCGTCGCTTTTTTGGAATTTTTGGACCAACTTATGTCGTTCGAAATGATCTCAGCTACATTTTGATATGCCACAACCCTACTTTTGGTGACTTAGATGACTTGGAATTCTTGCGAGTTGAGGGTTACGAGGCTTTAATAAGTGCGATTACGCCCAAATTAGGGAAAACCGGCACTTTTTTGGTCTTCGGAAATGGATAAAAGTTCTTTGTGATGGTCCCAGGAGCAATTAGATGGGTCACAACCCTATTTTTGCAACTTTGAAAATTTTAGTGGGTAAGAGTTATGCCCCTTGATTAAGCGATTTCATCAAATATTGGGAAAACCGTCGCTTTTTTGGAATTTTTGGACCAACTTATGTCGTTCGAAATGATCTCAGCTACATTTTGATATGCCACAACCCTACTTTTGGTGACTAATTAGATGACTTGGAATTCTTGCGCATTGAGGGTTACGAGGCTTTAATAAGTGCGATTACGCCCAAATTAGGGAAAACCGGCACTTTTTTGGTCTTCGGAAATGGATAAAAGTTCTTCGTGATGGTCCCAGGAGCAATTAGATGGGTCACAACCCTATTTTTGCAACTTTGAAAATTTTAGTGGGTAAGAGTTATGCCCCTTGATTAAGCGATTTCATCAAATATTGGGAAAACCGTCGCTTTTTTGGAATTTTTGGACCAACTTATGTCGTTCGAAATGATCTCAGCTACATTTTGATATGCCACAACCCTACTTTTGGTGACTTAGATGACTTGGAATTCTTGCGCATTGAGGGTTACGAGGCTTTAATAAGTGCGATTACGCCCAATTTAGGGAAAACCGGCACTTTTTTGGTCTTCGGAAATGGATAAAAGTTCTTCGTGATGGTCCCAGGAGCAATTAGATGGGTCACAACCCTATTTTTGCAACTTTGAAAATTTTAGTGGGTAAGAGTTATGCCCCTTGATTAAGCGATTTCATCAAATATTGGGAAAACCGTCGCTTTTTTGGAATTTTTGGACCAACTTATGTCGTTCGAAATGATCTCAGCTACATTTTGATATGCCACAACCCTACTTTTGGTGACTTAGATGACTTGGAATTCTTGCGCGTTGAGGGTTACGAGGCTTTAATAAGTGCGATTACGCCCAAATTAGGGAAAACCGGCACTTTTTTGGTCTTCGGAAATGGATAAAAGTTCTTCGTGATGGTCCCAGGAGCAATTAGATGGGTCACAACCCTATTTTTGCAACTTTGAAAATTTTAGTGGGTAAGAGTTATGCCCCTTGATTAAGCGATTTCATCAAATATTGGGAAAACCGTCGCTTTTTTTGGAATTTTTGGACCAACTTATGTCGTTCGAAATGATCTCAGCTACATTTTGATATGCCACAACCCTACTTTTGGTGACTTAGATGACTTGGAATTCTTGCGCGTTGAGGGTTACGAGGCTTTAATAAGTGCGATTACGCCCAAATTAGGGAAAACCGGCACTTTTTTGGTCTTCGGAAATGGATAAAAGTTCTTCGTGATGGTCCCAGGAGCAATTAGATGGGTCACAACCCTATTTTTGCAACTTTGAAAATTTTAGTGGGTAAGAGTTATGCCCCTTGATTAAGCGATTTCATCAAATATTGGGAAAACCGTCGCTTTTTTGGAATTTTTGGACCAACTTATGTCGTTCGAAATGATCTCAGCTACATTTTGATATGCCACAACCCTACTTTTGGTGACTTAGATGACTTGGAATTCTTGCGCGTTGAGGGTTACGAGGCTTTAATAAGTGCGATTACGCCCAAATTAGGGAAAACCGGCACTTTTTTGGTCTTCGGAAATGGATAAAAGTTCTTCGTGATGGTCCCAGGAGCAATTAGATGGGTCACAACCCTATTTTTGCAACTTTGAAAATTTTAGTGGGTAAGAGTTATGCCCCTTGATTAAGCGATTTCATCAAATATTGGGAAAACCGTCGCTTTTTTGGAATTTTTGGACCAACTTATGTCGTTCGAAATGATCTCAGCTACATTTTGATATGCCACAACCCTACTTTTGGTGACTTAGATGACTTGGAATTCTTGCGCGTTGAGGGTTACGAGGCTTTAATAAGTGCGATTACGCCCAAATTAGGGAAAACCGGCACTTTTTTGGTCTTCGGAAATGGATAAAAGTTCTTCGTGATGGTCCCAGGAGCAATTAGATGGGTCACAACCCTATTTTTGCAACTTTGAAAATTTTAGTGGGTAAGAGTTATGCCCCTTGATTAAGCGATTTCATCAAATATTGGGAAAACAGTCGCTTTTTTGGAATTTTTGGACCAACTTATGTCGTTCGAAATGATCTCAGCTACATTTTGATATGCCACAACCCTACTTTTGGTGACTTAGATGACTTGGAATTCTTGCGCGTTGAAGGTTACGAGGCTTTAATAAGTGCGATTACGCCCAAATTAGGGAAAACCGGCACTTTTTTGGTCTTCGGAAATGGATAAAAGTTCTTCGTGATGGTCCCAGGAGCAATTAGATGGGTCACAACCCTATTTTTGCAACTTTGAAAATTTTAGTGGGTAAGAGTTATGCCCCTTGATTAAGCGATTTCATCAAATATTGGGAAAACCGTCGCTTTTTTGGAATTTTTGTACCAACTTATGTCGTTCGAAATGATCTCAGCTACATTTTGATATGCCACAACCCTACTTTTGGTGACTTAGATGACTTGGAATTCTTGCGCGTTGAGGGTTACGAGGCTTTAATAAGTGCGATTACGCCCAAATTAGGGAAAACCGGCACTTTTTTGGTCTTCGGAAATGGATAAAAGTTCTTCGTGATGGTCCCAGGAGCAATTAGATGGGTCACAACCCTATTTTTGCAACTTTGAAAATTTTAGTGGGTAAGAGTTATGCCCCTTGATTAAGCGATTTCATCAAATATTGGGAAAACCGTCGCTTTTTTGGAATTTTTGGACCAACTTATGTCGTTCGAAATGATCTCAGCTACATTTTGATATGCCACAACCCTACTTTTGGTGACTTAGATGACTTGGAATTCTTGCGCGTTGAGGGTTACGAGGCTTTAATAAGTGCGATTACGCCCAAATTAGGGAAAACCGGCACTTTTTTGGTCTTCGGAAATGGATAAAAGTTCTTCGTGATGGTCCCAGGAGCAATTAGATGGGTCACAACCCTATTTTTGCAACTTTGAAAATTTTAGTGGGTAAGAGTTATGCCCCTTGATTAAGCGATTTCATCAAATATTGGGAAAACCGTCGCTTTTTTGGAATTTTTGGACCAACTTATGTCGTTCGAAATGATCTCAGCTACATTTTGATATGCCACAACCCTACTTTTGGTGACTTAGATGACTTGGAATTCTTGCGCGTTGAGGGTTACGAGGCTTTAATAAGTGCGATTACGCCCAAATTAGGGAAAACCGGCACTTTTTTGGTCTTCGGAAATGGATAAAAGTTCTTCGTGATGGTCCCAGGAGCAATTAGATGGGTCACAACCCTATTTTTGCAACTTTGAAAATTTTAGTGGGTAAGAGTTATGCCCCTTGATTAAGCGATTTCATCAAATATTGGGAAAACCGTCGCTTTTTTGGAATTTTTGGACCAACTTATGTCGTTCGAAATGATCTCAGCTACATTTTTATATGCCACAACCCTACTTTTGGTGACTTAGATGACTTGGAATTCTTGCGCGTTGAGGGTTACGAGGCTTTAATAAGTGCGATTACGCCCAAATTAGGGAAAACACCGGCACTTTTTTGGTCTTCGGAAATGGATAAAAGTTCTTCGTGATGGTCCCAGGAGCAATTAGATGGGTCACAACCCTATTTTTGCAACTTTGAAAATTTTAGTGGGTAAGAGTTATGCCCCTTGATTAAGCGATTTCATCAAATATTGGGAAAACCGTCGCTTTTTTGGAATTTTTGGACCAACTTATGTCGTTCGAAATGATCTCAGCTACATTTTGATATGCCACAACCCTACTTTTGGTGACTTAGATGACTTGGAATTCTTGCGCGTTGAGGGTTACGAGGCTTTAATAAGTGCGATTACGCCCAAATTAGGGAAAACCGGCACTTTTTTGGTCTTCGGAAATGGATAAAAGTTCTTCGTGATGGTCCCAGGAGCAATTAGATGGGTCACAACCCTATTTTTGCAACTTTGAAAATTTTAGTGGGTAAGAGTTATGCCCCTTGATTAAGCGATTTCATCAAATATTGGGAAAACCGTCGCTTTTTTGGAATTTTTGGACCAACTTATGTCGTTCGAAATGATCTCAGCTACATTTTGATATGCCACAACCCTACTTTTGGTGACTTAGATGACTTGGAATTCTTGCGCGTTGAGGGTTACGAGGCTTTAATAAGTGCGATTACGCCCAAATTAGGGAAAACCGGCACTTTTTTGGTCTTCGGAAATGGATAAAAGTTCTTCGTGATGGTCCCAGGAGCAATTAGATGGGTCACAACCCTATTTTTGCAACTTTGAAAATTTTAGTGGGTAAGAGTTATGCCCCTTGATTAAGCGATTTCATCAAATATTGGGAAAACAGTCGCTTTTTTGGAATTTTTGGACCAACTTATGTCGTTCGAAATGATCTCAGCTACATTTTGATATGCCACAACCCTACTTTTGGTGACTTAGATGACTTGGAATTCTTGCGCGTTGAGGGTTACGAGGCTTTAATAAGTGCGATTACGCCCAAATTAGGGAAAACCGGCACTTTTTTGGTCTTCGGAAATGGATAAAAGTTCTTCGTGATGGTCCCAGGAGCAATTAGATGGGTCACAACCCTATTTTTGCAACTTTGAAAATTTTAGTGGGTAAGAGTTAT
Source organism: Steromphala cineraria (assembly GCA_916613615.1). Taxonomy (NCBI): domain Eukaryota; kingdom Metazoa; phylum Mollusca; class Gastropoda; order Trochida; family Trochidae; genus Steromphala; species Steromphala cineraria. Next base: position 48,181 of record CAKAJN010000058.1, read on the forward strand.
GCCCCTTGATTAAGCGATTTCATCAAATATTGGGAAAACCGTCGCTTTTTTGGAATTTTTGGACCAACTTATGTCGTTCGAAATGATCTCAGCTACATTTTGATATGCCACAACCCTACTTTTGGTGACTTAGATGACTTGGAATTCTTGCGCGTTGAGGGTTACGAGGCTTTAATAAGTGCGATTACGCCCAAATTAGGGAAAACCGGCACTTTTTTGGTCTTCGGAAATGGATAAAAGTTCTTTGTGATGGTCCCAGGAGCAATTAGATGGGTCACAACCCTATTTTTGCAACTTTGAAAATTTTAGTGGGTAAGAGTTATGCCCCTTGATTAAGCGATTTCATCAAATATTGGGAAAACCGTCGCTTTTTTGGAATTTTTGGACCAACTTATGTCGTTCGAAATGATCTCAGCTACATTTTGATATGCCACAACCCTACTTTTGGTGACTTAGATGACTTGGAATTATTGCGCGTTGAGGGTTACGAGGCTTTAATAAGTGCGATTACGCCCAAATTAGGGAAAACCGGCACTTTTTTGGTCTTCGGAAATGGATAAAAGTTCTTCGTGATGGTCCCAGGAGCAATAAGATGGGTCACAACCCTATTTTTGCAACTTTGAAAATTTTAGTGGGTAAGAGTTATGCCCCTTGATTAAGCGATTTCATCAAATATTGGGAAAACCGTCGCTTTTTTGGAATTTTTGGACCAACTTATGTCGTTCGAAATGATCTCAGCTACATTTTGATATGCCACAACCCTACTTTTGGTGACTTAGATGACTTGGAATTATTGCGCGTTGAGGGTTACGAGGCTTTAATAAGTGCGATTACGCCCAAATTAGGGAAAACCGGCACTTTTTTGGTCTTCGGAAATGGATAAAAGTTCTTCGTGATGGTCCCAGGAGCAATTAGATGGGTCACAACCCTATTTTTGCAACTTTGAAAATTTTAGTGGGTAAGAGTTATGCCCCTTGATTAAGCGATTTCATCAAATATTGGGAAAACAGTCGCTTTTTTGGAATTTTTGGACCAACTTATGTCGTTCGAAATGATCTCAGCTACATTTTGATATGCCACAACCCTACTTTTGGTGACTTAGATGACTTGGAATTCTTGCGCGTTGAGGGTTACGAGGCTTTAATAAGTGCGATTACGCCCAAATTAGGGAAAACCGGCACTTTTTTGGTCTTCGGAAATGGATAAAAGTTCTTCGTGATGGTCCCAGGAGCAATTAGATGGGTCACAACCCTATTTTTGCAACTTTGAAAATTTTAGTGGGTAAGAGTTATGCCCCTTGATTAAGCGATTTCATCAAATATTGGGAAAACCGTCGCTTTTTTGGAATTTTTGGACCAACTTATGTCGTTCGAAATGATCTCAGCTACATTTTGATATGCCACAACCCTACTTTTGGTGACTTAGATGACTTGGAATTCTTGCGCGTTGAGGGTTACGAGGCTTTAATAAGTGCGATTACGCCCAAATTAGGGAAAACCGGCACTTTTTTGGTCTTCGGAAATGGATAAAAGTTCTTCGTGATGGTCCCAGGAGCAATTAGATGGGTCACAACCCTATTTTTGCAACTTTGAAAATTTTAGTGGGTAAGAGTTATGCCCCTTGATTAAGCGATTTCATCAAATATTGGGAAAACCGTCGCTTTTTTGGAATTTTTGGACCAACTTATGTCGTTCGAAATGATCTCAGCTACATTTTGATATGCCACAACCCTACTTTTGGTGACTTAGATGACTTGGAATTCTTGCGCGTTGAGGGTTACGAGGCTTTAATAAGTGCGATTACGCCCAAATTAGGGAAAACCGGCACTTTTTTGGTCTTCGGAAATGGATAAAAGTTCTTCGTGATGGTCCCAGGAGCAATAAGATGGGTCACAACCCTATTTTTGCAACTTTGAAAATTTTAGTGGGTAAGAGTTATGCCCCTTGATTAAGCGATTTCATCAAATATTGGGAAAACCATCGCTTTTTTGGAATTTTTGGACCAACTTATGTCGTTCGAAATGATCTCAGCTACATTTTGATATGCCACAACCCTACTTTTGGTGACTTAGATGACTTGGAATTATTGCGCGTTGAGGGTTACGAGGCTTTAATAAGTGCGATTACGCCCAAATTAGGGAAAACCGGCACTTTTTTGGTCTTCGGAAATGGATAAAAGTTCTTCGTGATGGTCCCAGGAGCAATTAGATGGGTCACAACCCTATTTTTGCAACTTTGAAAATTTTAGTGGGTAAGAGTTATGCCCCTTGATTAAGCGATTTCATCAAATATTGGGAAAACCGTCGCTTTTTTGGAATTTTTGTACCAACTTATGTCGTTCGAAATGATCTCAGCTACATTTTGATATGCCACAACCCTACTTTTGGTGACTTAGATGACTTGGAATTCTTGCGCGTTGAGGGTTACGAGGCTTTAATAAGTGCGATTACGCCCAAATTAGGGAAAACCGGCACTTTTTTGGTCTTCGGAAATGGATAAAAGTTCTTCGTGATGGTCCCAGGAGCAATTAGATGGGTCACAACCCTATTTTTGCAACTGCAACTTTGAAAATTTTAGTGGGTAAGAGTTATGCCCCTTGATTAAGCGATTTCATCAAATATTGGGAAAACCGTCGCTTTTTGGGAATTTTTTTACCAACTTATGTCGTTCGAAATGATCTCAGCTACATTTTGATATGCCACAACCCTACTTTTGGTGACTTAGATGACTTGGAATTCTTGCGCGTTGAGGGTTACGAGGCTTTAATAAGTGCGATTACGCCCAAATTAGGGAAAACCGGCACTTTTTTGGTCTTCGGAAATGGATAAAAGTTCCTCGTGATGGTCCCAGGAGCAATTAGATGGGTCACAACCCTATTTTTGCAACTTTGAAAATTTTAGTGGGTAAGAGTTCTGCCCCTTGATTAAGCGATTTCATCAAATATTGGGAAAACCGTCGCTTTTTTGGAATTTTTGGACCAACTTATGTCGTTCGAAATGATCTCAGCTACATTTTGATATGCCACAACCCTACTTTTGGTGACTTAGATGACTTGGAATTCTGCGCGTTGAGGGTTACGAGGCTTTAATAAGTGCGATTACGCCCAAATTAGGGAAAACCGGCACTTTTTTGGTCTTCGGAAATGGATAAAAGTTCTTCGTGATGGTCCCAGGAGCAATTAGATGGGTCACAACCCTATTTTTGCAACTTTGAAAATTTTAGTGGGTAAGAGTTATGCCCCTTGATTAAGCGATTTCATCAAATATTGGGAAAACCGTCGCTTTTTTGGAATTTTTGGACCAACTTATGTCGTTCGAAATGATCTCAGCTACATTTTGATATGCCACAACCCTACTTTTGGTGACTTAGATGACTTGGAATTCTTGCGCGTTGAGGGTTACGAGGCTTTAATAAGTGCGATTACGCCCAAATTAGGGAAAACCGGCACTTTTTTGGTCTTCGGAAATGGATAAAAGTTCTTCGTGATGGTCCCAGGAGCAATTAGATGGGTCACAACCCTATTTTTGCAACTTTGAAAATTTTAGTGGGTAAGAGTTATGCCCCTTGATTAAGCGATTTCATCAAATATTGGGAAAACCGTCGCTTTTTTGGAATTTTTGGACCAACTTATGTCGTTCGAAATGATCTCAGCTACATTTTGATATGCCACAACCCTACTTTTGGTGACTTAGATGACTTGGAATTCTTGCGCGTTGAGGGTTACGAGGCTTTAATAAGTGCGATTACGCCCAAATTAGGGAAAAACCGGCACTTTTTTGGTCTTCGGAAATGGATAAAAGTTCTTCGTGATGGTCCCAGGAGCAATTAGATGGGTCACAACCCTATTTTTGCAACTTTGAAAATTTTAGTGGGTAAGAGTTATGCCCCTTGATTAAGCGATTTCATCAAATATTGGGAAAACCGTCGCTTTTTTGGAATTTTTGGACCAACTTATGTCGTTCGAAATGATCTCAGCTACATTTTGATATGCCACAACCCTACTTTTGGTGACTTAGATGACTTGGAATTCTTGCGCGTTGAGGGTTACGAGGCTTTAATAAGTGCGATTACGCCCAAATTAGGGAAAACCGGCACTTTTTTGGTCTTCGGAAATGGATAAAAGTTCTTCGTGATGGTCCCAGGAGCAATTAGATGGGTCACAACCCTATTTTTGCAACTTTGAAAATTTTAGTGGGTAAGAGTTATGCCCCTTGATTAAGCGATTTCATCAAATATTGGGAAAACCGTCGCTTTTTTGGAATTTTTGGACCAACTTATGTCGTTCGAAATGATCTCAGCTACATTTTGATATGCCACAACCCTACTTTTGGTGACTTAGATGACTTGGAATTCTTGCGCGTTGAGGGTTACGAGGCTTTAATAAGTGCGATTACGCCCAAATTAGGGAAAACCGGCACTTTTTTGGTCTTCGGAAATGGATAAAAAGTTCTTCGTGATGGTCCCAGGAGCAATTAGATGGGTCACAACCCTATTTTTGCAACTTTGAAAATTTTAGTGGGTAAGAGTTATGCCCCTTGATTAAGCGATTTCATCAAATATTGGGAAAAACCGTCGCTTTTTTGGAATTTTTGGACCAACTTATGTCGTTCGAAATGATCTCAGCTACATTTTGATATGCCACAACCCTACTTTTGGTGACTTAGATGACTTGGAATTCTTGCGCGTTGAGGGTTACGAGGCTTTAATAAGTGCGATTACGCCCAAATTAGGGAAAACCAGCACTTTTTTGGTCTTCGGAAATGGATAAAAGTTCTTCGTGATGGTCCCAGGAGCAATTAGATGGGTCACAACCCTATTTTTGCAACTTTGAAAATTTTAGTGGGTAAGAGTTATGCCCCTTGATTAAGCGATTTCATCAAATATTGGGAAAACCGTCGCTTTTTTGGAATTTTTGGACCAACTTATGTCGTTTCGAAATGATCTCAGCTACATTTTGATATGCCACAACCCTACTTTTGGTGACTTAGATGACTTGGAATTCTTGCGCGTTGAGGGTTACGAGGCTTTAATAAGTGCGATTACGCCCAAATTAGGGAAAACCGGCACTTTTTTGGTCTTCGGAAATGGATAAAAGTTCTTCGTGATGGTCCCAGGAGCAATTAGATGGGTCACAACCCTATTTTTGCAACTTTGAAAATTTTAGTGGGTAAGAGTTATGCCCCTTGATTAAGCGATTTCATCAACTATTGGGAAAACCGTCGCTTTTTTGGAATTTTTGGACCAACTTATGTCGTTCGAAATGATCTCAGCTACATTTTGATATGCCACAACCCTACTTTTGGTGACTTAGATGACTTGGAATTCTTGCGCGTTGAGGGTTACGAGGCTTTAATAAGTGCGATTACGCCCAAATTAGGGAAAACCGGCACTTTTTTGGTCTTCGGAAATGGATAAAAGTTCTTCGTGATGGTCCCAGGAGCAATTAGATGGGTCACAACCCTATTTTTGCAACTTTGAAAATTTTAGTGGGTAAGAGTTATGCCCCTTGATTAAGCGATTTCATCAAATATTGGGAAAACCGTCGCTTTTTTGGAATTTTTGGACCAACTTATGTCGTTCGAAATGATCTCAGCTACATTTTGATATGCCACAACCCTACTTTTGGTGACTTAGATGACTTGGAATTCTTGCGCGTTGAGGGGTTACGAGGCTTTAATAAGTGCGATTACGCCCAAATTAGGGAAAACCGGCACTTTTTTGGTCTTCGGAAATGGATAAAAGTTCTTCGTGATGGTCCCAGGAGCAATTAGATGGGTCACAACCCTATTTTTGCAACTTTGAAAATTTTAGTGGGTAAGAGTTATGCCCCTTGATTAAGCGATTTCATCAAATATTGGGAAAACCGTCGCTTTTTTGGAATTTTTGGACCAACTTATGTCGTTCGAAATGATCTCAGCTACATTTTGATATGCCACAACCCTACTTTTGGTGACTTAGATGACTTGGAATTCTTGCGCGTTGAGGGTTACGAGGCTTTAATAAGTGCGATTACGCCCAAATTAGGGAAAACCGGCACTTTTTTGGTCTTCGGAAATGGATAAAAGTTCTTCGTGATGGTCCCAGGAGCAATTAGATGGGTCACAACCCTATTTTTGCAACTTTGAAAATTTTAGTGGGTAAGAGTTATGCCCCTTGATTAAGCGATTTCATCAAATATTGGGAAAACCGTCGCTTTTTTGGAATTTTTGGACCAACTTATGTCGTTCGAAATGATCTCAGCTACATTTTGATATGCCACAACCCTACTTTTGGTGACTTAGATGACTTGGAATTCTTGCGCGTTGAGGGTTACGAGGCTTTAATAAGTGCGATTACGCCCAAATTAGGGAAAACCGGCACTTTTTTGGTCTTCGGAAATGGATAAAAGTTCTTCGTGATGGTCCCAGGAGCAATTAGATGGGTCACAACCCTATTTTTGCAACTTTGAAAATTTTAGTGGGTAAGAGTTATGCCCCTTGATTAAGCGATTTCATCAAATATTGGGAAAACCGTCGCTTTTTTGGAATTTTTGGACCAACTTATGTCGTTCGAAATGATCTCAGCTACATTTTGATATGCCACAACCCTACTTTTGGTGACTTAGATGACTTGGAATTCTTGCGCGTTGAGGGTTACGAGGCTTTAATAAGTGCGATTACGCCCAAATTAGGGAAAACCGGCACTTTTTTGGTCTTCGGAAATGGATAAAAGTTCTTCGTGATGGTCCCAGGAGCAATTAGATGGGTCACAACCCTATTTTTGCAACTTTGAAAATTTTAGTGGGTAAGAGTTATGCCCCTTGATTAAGCGATTTCATCAAATATTGGGAAAACCGTCGCTTTTTTGGAATTTTTGGACCAACTTATGTCGTTCGAAATGATCTCAGCTACATTTTGATATGCCACAACCCTACTTTTGGTGACTTAGATGACTTGGAATTCTTGCGCGTTGAGGGTTACGAGGCTTTAATAAGTGCGATTACGCCCAAATTAGGGAAAACCGGCACTTTTTTGGTCTTCGGAAATGGATAAAAGTTCTTCGTGATGGTCCCAGGAGCAATTAGATGGGTCACAACCCTATTTTTGCAACTTTGAAAATTTTAGTGGGTAAGAGTTATGCCCCTTGATTAAGCGATTTCATCAAATATTGGGAAAACCGTCGCTTTTTTGGAATTTTTGGACCAACTTATGTCGTTCGAAATGATCTCAGCTACATTTTGATATGCCACAACCCTACTTTTGGTGACTTAGATGACTTGGAATTCTTGCGCGTTGAGGGTTACGAGGCTTTAATAAGTGCGATTACGCCCAAATTAGGGAAAACCGGCACTTTTTTGGTCTTCGGAAATGGATAAAAGTTCTTCGTGATGGTCCCAGGAGCAATTAGATGGGTCACAACCCTATTTTTGCAACTTTGAAAATTTTAGTGGGTAAGAGTTATGCCCCTTGATTAAGCGATTTCATCAAATATTGGGAAAACCGTCGCTTTTTTGGAATTTTTGGACCAACTTATGTCGTTCGAAATGATCTCAGCTACATTTTGATATGCCACAACCCTACTTTTGGTGACTTAGATGACTTGGAATTCTTGCGCGTTGAGGGTTACGAGGCTTTAATAAGTGCGATTACGCCCAAATTAGGGAAAACCGGCACTTTTTTGGTCTTCGGAAATGGATAAAAGTTCTTCGTGATGGTCCCAGGAGCAATTAGATGGGTCACAACCCTATTTTTGCAACTTTGAAAATTTTAGTGGGTAAGAGTTATGCCCCTTGATTAAGCGATTTCATCAAATATTGGGAAAACCGTCGCTTTTTTGGAATTTTTGGACCAACTTATGTCGTTCGAAATGATCTCAGCTACATTTTGATATGCCACAACCCTACTTTTGGTGACTTAGATGACTTGGAATTCTTGCGCGTTGAGGGTTACGAGGCTTTAATAAGTGCGATTACGCCCAAATTAGGGAAAACCGGCACTTTTTTGGTCTTCGGAAATGGATAAAAGTTCTTCGTGATGGTCCCAGGAGCAATTAGATGGGTCACAACCCTATTTTTGCAACTTTGAAAATTTTAGTGGGTAAGAGTTATGCCCCTTGATTAAGCGATTTCATCAAATATTGGGAAAACCGTCGCTTTTTTGGAATTTTTGGACCAACTTATGTCGTTCGAAATGATCTCAGCTACATTTTGATATGCCACAACCCTACTTTTGGTGACTTAGATGACTTGGAATTCTTGCGCGTTGAGGGTTACGAGGCTTTAATAAGTGCGATTACGCCCAAATTAGGGAAAACCGGCACTTTTTTGGTCTTCGGAAATGGATAAAAGTTCTTCGTGATGGTCCCAGGAGCAATTAGATGGGTCACAACCCTATTTTTGCAACTTTGAAAATTTTAGTGGGTAAGAGTTATGCCCCTTGATTAAGCGATTTCATCAAATATTGGGAAAACCGTCGCTTTTTTGGAATTTTTGGACCAACTTATGTCGTTCGAAATGATCTCAGCTACATTTTGATATGCCACAACCCTACTTTTGGTGACTTAGATGACTTGGAATTCTTGCGCGTTGAGGGTTACGAGGCTTTAATAAGTGCGATTACGCCCAAATTAGGGAAAACCGGCACTTTTTTGGTCTTCGGAAATGGATAAAAGTTCTTCGTGATGGTCCCAGGAGCAATTAGATGGGTCACAACCCTATTTTTGCAACTTTGAAAATTTTAGTGGGTAAGAGTTATGCCCCTTGATTAAGCGATTTCATCAAATATTGGGAAAACCGTCGCTTTTTTGGAATTTTTGGACCAACTTATGTCGTTCGAAATGATCTCAGCTACATTTTGATATGCCACAACCCTACTTTTGGTGACTTAGATGACTTGGAATTCTTGCGCGTTGAGGGTTACGAGGCTTTAATAAGTGCGATTACGCCCAAATTAGGGAAAACCGGCACTTTTTTGGTCTTCGGAAATGGATAAAAGTTCTTCGTGATGGTCCCAGGAGCAATTAGATGGGTCACAACCCTATTTTTGCAACTTTGAAAATTTTAGTGGGTAAGAGTTATGCCCCTTGATTAAGCGATTTCATCAAATATTGGGAAAACCGTCGCTTTTTTGGAATTTTTGGACCAACTTATGTCGTTCGAAATGATCTCAGCTACATTTTGATATGCCACAACCCTACTTTTGGTGACTTAGATGACTTGGAATTCTTGCGCGTTGAGGGTTACGAGGCTTTAATAAGTGCGATTACGCCCAAATTAGGGAAAACCGGCACTTTTTTGGTCTTCGGAAATGGATAAAAGTTCTTCGTGATGGTCCCAGGAGCAATTAGATGGGTCACAACCCTATTTTTGCAACTTTGAAAATTTTAGTGGGTAAGAGTTATGCCCCTTGATTAAGCGATTTCATCAAATATTGGGAAAACCGTCGCTTTTTTGGAATTTTTGGACCAACTTATGTCGTTCGAAATGATCTCAGCTACATTTTGATATGCCACAACCCTACTTTTGGTGACTTAGATGACTTGGAATTCTTGCGCGTTGAGGGTTACGAGGCTTTAATAAGTGCGATTACGCCCAAATTAGGGAAAACCGGCACTTTTTTGGTCTTCGGAAATGGATAAAAGTTCTTCGTGATGGTCCCAGGAGCAATTAGATGGGTCACAACCCTATTTTTGCAACTTTGAAAATTTTAGTGGGTAAGAGTTATGCCCCTTGATTAAGCGATTTCATCAAATATTGGGAAAACCGTCGCTTTTTTGGAATTTTTGGACCAACTTATGTCGTTCGAAATGATCTCAGCTACATTTTGATATGCCACAACCCTACTTTTGGTGACTTAGATGACTTGGAATTCTTGCGCGTTGAGGGTTACGAGGCTTTAATAAGTGCGATTACGCCCAAATTAGGGAAAACCGGCACTTTTTTGGTCTTCGGAAATGGATAAAAGTTCTTCGTGATGGTCCCAGGAGCAATTAGATGGGTCACAACCCTATTTTTGCAACTTTGAAAATTTTAGTGGGTAAGAGTTATGCCCCTTGATTAAGCGATTTCATCAAATATTGGGAAAACCGTCGCTTTTTTGGAATTTTTGGACCAACTTATGTCGTTCGAAATGATCTCAGCTACATTTTGATATGCCAAAACCCTACTTTTGGTGACTTAGATGACTTGGAATTCTTGCGCGTTGAGGGTTACGAGGCTTTAATAAGTGCGATTACGCCCAAATTAGGGAAAACCGGCACTTTTTTGGTCTTCGGAAATGGATAAAAGTTCTTCGTGATGGTCCCAGGAGCAATTAGATGGGTCACAACCCTATTTTTGCAACTTTGAAAATTTTAGTGGGTAAGAGTTATGCCCCTTGATTAAGCGATTTCATCAAATATTGGGAAAACCGTCGCTTTTTTGGAATTTTTGGACCAACTTATGTCGTTCGAAATGATCTCAGCTACATTTTGATATGCCACAACCCTACTTTTGGTGACTTAGATGACTTGGAATTCTTGCGCGTTGAGGGTTACGAGGCTTTAATAAGTGCGATTACGCCCAAATTAGGGAAAACCGGCACTTTTTTGGTCTTCGGAAATGGATAAAAGTTCTTCGTGATGGTCCCAGGAGCAATTAGATGGGTCACAACCCTATTTTTGCAACTTTGAAAATTTTAGTGGGTAAGAGTTATGCCCCTTGATTAAGCGATTTCATCAAATATTGGGAAAACCGTCGCTTTTTTGGAATTTTTGGACCAACTTATGTCGTTCGAAATGATCTCAGCTACATTTTGATATGCCACAACCCTACTTTTGGTGACTTAGATGACTTGGAATTCTTGCGCGTTGAGGGTTACGAGGCTTTAATAAGTGCGATTACGCCCAAATTAGGGAAAACCGGCACTTTTTTGGTCTTCGGAAATGGATAAAAGTTCTTCGTGATGGTCCCAGGAGCAATTAGATGGGTCACAACCCTATTTTTGCAACTTTGAAAATTTTAGTGGGTAAGAGTTATGCCCCTTGATTAAGCGATTTCATCAAATATTGGGAAAACCGTCGCTTTTTTGGAATTTTTGGACCAACTTATGTCGTTCGAAATGATCTCAGCTACATTTTGATATGCCACAACCCTACTTTTGGTGACTTAGATGACTTGGAATTCTTGCGCGTTGAGGGTTACGAGGCTTTAATAAGTGCGATTACGCCCAAATTAGGGAAAACCGGCACTTTTTTGGTCTTCGGAAATGGATAAAAGTTCTTCGTGATGGTCCCAGGAGCAATTAGATGGGTCACAACCCTATTTTTGCAACTTTGAAAATTTTAGTGGGTAAGAGTTATGCCCCTTGATTAAGCGATTTCATCAAATATTGGGAAAACCGTCGCTTTTTTGGAATTTTTGGACCAACTTATGTCGTTCGAAATGATCTCAGCTACATTTTGATATGCCACAACCCTACTTTTGGTGACTTAGATGACTTGGAATTCTTGCGCGTTGAGGGTTACGAGGCTTTAATAAGTGCGATTACGCCCAAATTAGGGAAAACCGGCACTTTTTTGGTCTTCGGAAATGGATAAAAGTTCTTCGTGATGGTCCCAGGAGCAATTAGATGGGTCACAACCCTATTTTTGCAACTTTGAAAAATTTAGTGGGTAAGAGTTATGCCCCTTGATTAAGCGATTTCATCAAATATTGGGAAAACCGTCGCTTTTTTGGAATTTTTGGACCAACTTATGTCGTTCGAAATGATCTCAGCTACATTTTGATATGCCACAACCCTACTTTTGGTGACTTAGATGACTTGGAATTCTTGCGCGTTGAGGGTTACGAGGCTTTAATAAGTGCGATTACGCCCAAATTAGGGAAAACCGGCACTTTTTTGGTCTTCGGAAATGGATAAAAGTTCTTCGTGATGGTCCCAGGAGCAATTAGATGGGTCACAACCCTATTTTTGCAACTTTGAAAATTTTAGTGGGTAAGAGTTATGCCCCTTGATTAAGCGATTTCATCAAATATTGGGAAAACCGTCGCTTTTTTGGAATTTTTGGACCAACTTATGTCGTTCGAAATGATCTCAGCTACATTTTGATATGCCACAACCCTACTTTTGGTGACTTAGATGACTTGGAATTCTTGCGCGTTGAGGGTTACGAGGCTTTAATAAGTGCGATTACGCCCAAATTAGGGAAAACCGGCACTTTTTTGGTCTTCGGAAATGGATAAAAGTTCTTCGTGATGGTCCCAGGAGCAATTAGATGGGTCACAACCCTATTTTTGCAACTTTGAAAATTTTAGTGGGTAAGAGTTATGCCCCTTGATTAAGCGATTTCATCAAATATTGGGAAAACCGTCGCTTTTTTGGAATTTTTGGACCAACTTATGTCGTTCGAAATGATCTCAGCTACATTTTGATATGCCACAACCCTACTTTTGGTGACTTAGATGACTTGGAATTCTTGCGCGTTGAGGGTTACGAGGCTTTAATAAGTGCGATTACGCCCAAATTAGGGAAAACCGGCACTTTTTTGGTCTTCGGAAATGGATAAAAGTTCTTCGTGATGGTCCCAGGAGCAATTAGATGGGTCACAACCCTATTTTTGCAACTTTGAAAATTTTAGTGGGTAAGAGTTATGCCCCTTGATTAAGCGATTTCATCAAATATTGGGAAAACCGTCGCTTTTTTGGAATTTTTGGACCAACTTATGTCGTTCGAAATGATCTCAGCTACATTTTGATATGCCACAACCCTACTTTTGGTGACTTAGATGACTTGGAATTCTTGCGCGTTGAGGGTTACGAGGCTTTAATAAGTGCGATTACGCCCAAATTAGGGAAAACCAGCACTTTTTTGGTCTTCGGAAATGGATAAAAGTTCTTCGTGATGGTCCCAGGAGCAATTAGATGGGTCACAACCCTATTTTTGCAACTTTGAAAATTTTAGTGGGTAAGAGTTATGCCCCTTGATTAAGCGATTTCATCAAATATTGGGAAAACCGTCGCTTTTTTGGAATTTTTGGACCAACTTATGTCGTTCGAAATGATCTCAGCTACATTTTGATATGCCACAACCCTACTTTTGGTGACTTAGATGACTTGGAATTCTTGCGCGTTGAGGGTTACGAGGCTTTAATAAGTGCGATTACGCCCAAATTAGGGAAAACCGGCACTTTTTTGGTCTTCGGAAATGGATAAAAGTTCTTCGTGATGGTCCCAGGAGCAATTAGATGGGTCACAACCCTATTTTTTGCAACTTTGAAAATTTTAGTGGGTAAGAGTTATGCCCCTTGATTAAGCGATTTCATCAAATATTGGGAAAACCGTCGCTTTTTTGGAATTTTTGGACCAACTTATGTCGTTCGAAATGATCTCAGCTACATTTTGATATGCCACAACCCTACTTTTGGTGACTTAGATGACTTGGAATTCTTGCGCGTTGAGGGTTACGAGGCTTTAATAAGTGCGATTACGCCCAAATGAGGGAAAACCGGCACTTTTTTGGTCTTCGGAAATGGATAAAAGTTCTTCGTGATGGTCCCAGGAGCAATTAGATGGGTCACAACCCTATTTTTGCAACTTTGAAAATTTTAGTGGGTAAGAGTTATGCCCCTTGATTAAGCGATTTCATCAAATATTGGGAAAACCGTCGCTTTTTTGGAATTTTTGGACCAACTTATGTCGTTCGAAATGATCTCAGCTACATTTTGATATGCCACAACCCTACTTTTGGTGACTTAGATGACTTGGAATTCTTGCGCGTTGAGGGTTACGAGGCTTTAATAAGTGCGATTACGCCCAAATTAGGGAAAACCGGCACTTTTTTGGTCTTCGGAAATGGATAAAAGTTCTTCGTGATGGTCCCAGGAGCAATTAGATGGGTCACAACCCTATTTTTGCAACTTTGAAAATTTTAGTGGGTAAGAGTTATGCCCCTTGATTAAGCGATTTCATCAAATATTGGGAAAACCGTCGCTTTTTTGGAATTTTTGGACCAACTTATGTCGTTCGAAATGATCTCAGCTACATTTTGATATGCCACAACCCTACTTTTGGTGACTTAGATGACTTGGAATTCTTGCGCGTTGAGGGTTACGAGGCTTTAATAAGTGCGATTACGCCCAAATTAGGGAAAACCGGCACTTTTTTGGTCTTCGGAAATGGATAAAAGTTCTTCGTGATGGTCCCAGGAGCAATTAGATGGGTCACAACCCTATTTTTGCAACTTTGAAAATTTTAGTGGGTAAGAGTTATGCCCCTTGATTAAGCGATTTCATCAAATATTGGGAAAACCGTCGCTTTTTTGGAATTTTTGGACCAACTTATGTCGTTCGAAATGATCTCAGCTACATTTTGATATGCCACAACCCTACTTTTGGTGACTTAGATGACTTGGAATTCTTGCGCGTTGAGGGTTACGAGGCTTTAATAAGTGCGATTACGCCCAAATTAGGGAAAACCGGCACTTTTTTGGTCTTCGGACATGGATAAAAGTTCTTCGTGATGGTCCCAGGAGCAATTAGATGGGTCACAACCCTATTTTTGCAACTTTGAAAATTTTAGTGGGTAAGAGTTATGCCCCTTGATTAAGCGATTTCATCAAATATTGGGAAAACCGTCGCTTTTTTGGAATTTTTGGACCAACTTATGTCGTTCGAAATGATCTCAGCTACATTTTGATATGCCACAACCCTACTTTTGGTGACTTAGATGACTTGGAATTCTTGCGCGTTGAGGGTTACGAGGCTTTAATAAGTGCGATTACGCCCAAATTAGGGAAAACCGGCACTTTTTTGGTCTTCGGAAATGGATAAAAGTTCTTCGTGATGGTCCCAGGAGCAATTAGATGGGTCACAACCCTATTTTTGCAACTTTGAAAATTTTAGTGGGTAAGAGTTATGCCCCTTGATTAAGCGATTTCATCAAATATTGGGAAAACCGTCGCTTTTTGGAATTTTTGGACCAACTTATGTCGTTCGAAATGATCTCAGCTACATTTTGATATGCCACAACCCTACTTTTGGTGACTTAGATGACTTGGAATTCTTGCGCGTTGAGGGTTACGAGGCTTTAATAAGTGCGATTACGCCCAAATTAGGGAAAACCGGCACTTTTTTGGTCTTCGGAAATGGATAAAAGTTCTTCGTGATGGTCCCAGGAGCAATTAGATGGGTCACAACCCTATTTTTGCAACTTTGAAAATTTTAGTGGGTAAGAGTTATGCCCCTTGATTAAGCGATTTCATCAAATATTGGGAAAACCGTCGCTTTTTTGGAATTTTTGGACCAACTTATGTCGTTCGAAATGATCTCAGCTACATTTTGATATGCCACAACCCTACTTTTGGTGACTTAGATGACTTGGAATTCTTGCGCGTTGAGGGTTACGAGGCTTTAATAAGTGCGATTACGCCCAAATTAGGGAAAACCGGCACTTTTTTGGTCTTCGGAAATGGATAAAAGTTCTTCGTGATGGTCCCAGGAGCAATTAGATGGGTCACAACCCTATTTTTGCAACTTTGAAAATTTTAGTGGGTAAGAGTTATGCCCCTTGATTAAGCGATTTCATCAAATATTGGGAAAACCGTCGCTTTTTTTGGAATTTTTGGACCAACTTATGTCGTTCGAAATGATCTCAGCTACATTTTGATATGCCACAACCCTACTTTTGGTGACTTAGATGACTTGTAATTCTTGCGCGTTGAGGTTTACGAGGCTTTAATAAGTGCGATTACGCCCAAATTAGGGAAAACCGGCACTTTTTTGGTCTTCGGAAATGGATAAAAGTTCTTCGTGATGGTCCCAGGAGCAATTAGATGGGTCACAACCCTATTTTTGCAACTTTGAAAATTTTAGTGGGTAAGAGTTATGCCCCTTGATTAAGCGATTTCATCAAATATTGGGAAAACCGTCGCTTTTTTGGAATTTTTGGACCAACTTATGTCGTTCGAAATGATCTCAGCTACATTTTGATATGCCACAACCCTACTTTTGGTGACTTAGATGACTTGGAATTCTTGCGCGTTGAGGGTTACGAGGCTTTAATAAGTGCGATTACGCCCAAATTAGGGAAAACCGGCACTTTTTTGGTCTTCGGAAATGGATAAAAGTTCTTCGTGATGGTCCCAGGAGCAATTAGATGGGTCACAACCCTATTTTTGCAACTTTGAAAATTTTAGTGGGTAAGAGTTATGCCCCTTGATTAAGCGATTTCATCAAATATTGGGAAAACCGTCGCTTTTTTGGAATTTTTGGACCAACTTATGTCGTTCGAAATGATCTCAGCTACATTTTGATATGCCACAACCCTACTTTTGGTGACTTAGATGACTTGGAATTCTTGCGCGTTGAGGGTTACGAGGCTTTAATAAGTGCGATTACGCCCAAATTAGGGAAAACCGGCACTTTTTTGGTCTTCGGAAATGGATAAAAGTTCTTCGTGATGGTCCCAGGAGCAATTAGATGGGTCACAACCCTATTTTTGCAACTTTGAAAATTTTAGTGGGTAAGAGTTATGCCCCTTGATTAAGCGATTTCATCAAATATTGGGAAAACCGTCGCTTTTTTGGAATTTTTGGACCAACTTATGTCGTTCGAAATGATCTCAGCTACATTTTGATATGCCACAACCCTACTTTTGGTGACTTAGATGACTTGGAATTCTTGCGCGTTGAGGTTTACGAGGCTTTAATAAGTGCGATTACGCCCAAATTAGGGAAAACCGGCACTTTTTTGGTCTTCGGAAATGGATAAAAGTTCTTCGTGATGGTCCCAGGAGCAATTAGATGGGTCACAACCCTATTTTTGCAACTTTGAAAATTTTAGTGGGTAAGAGTTATGCCCCTTGATTAAGCGATTTCATCAAATATTGGGAAAACCGTCGCTTTTTTGGAATTTTTGGACCAACTTATGTCGTTCGAAATGATCTCAGCTACATTTTGATATGCCACAACCCTACTTTTGGTGACTTAGATGACTTGGAATTCTTGCGCGTTGAGGGTTACGAGGCTTTAATAAGTGCGATTATGCCCAAATTAGGGAAAACCGGCACTTTTTTGGTCTTCGGAAATGGATAAAAGTTCTTCGTGATGGTCCCAGGAGCAATTAGATGGGTCACAACCCTATTTTTGCAACTTTGAAAATTTTAGTGGGTAAGAGTTATGCCCCTTGATTAAGCGATTTCATCAAATATTGGGAAAACCGTCGCTTTTTTGGAATTTTTGGACCAACTTATGTCGTTCGAAATGATCTCAGCTACATTTTGATATGCCACAACCCTACTTTTGGTGACTTAGATGACTTGGAATTCTTGCGCGTTGAGGTTTACGAGGCTTTAATAAGTGCGATTACGCCCAAATTAGGGAAAACCGGCACTTTTTTGGTCTTCGGAAATGGATAAAAGTTCTTCGTGATGGTCCCAGGAGCAATTAGATGGGTCACAACCCTATTTTTGCAACTTTGAAAATTTTAGTGGGTAAGAGTTATGCCCCTTGATTAAGCGATTTCATCAAATATTGGGAAAACCGTCGCTTTTTTGGAATTTTTGGACCAACTTATGTCGTTCGAAATGATCTCAGCTACATTTTGATATGCCACAACCCTACTTTTGGTGACTTAGATGACTTGGAATTCTTGCGCGTTGAGGGTTACGAGGCTTTAATAAGTGCGATTACGCCCAAATTAGGGAAAACCGGCACTTTTTTGGTCTTCGGAAATGGATAAAAGTTCTTCGTGATGGTCCCAGGAGCAATTAGATGGGTCACAACCCTATTTTTGCAACTTTGAAAATTTTAGTGGGTAAGAGTTATGCCCCTTGATTAAGCGATTTCATCAAATATTGGGAAAACCGTCGCTTTTTTGGAATTTTTGGACCAACTTATGTCGTTCGAAATGATCTCAGCTACATTTTGATATGCCACAACCCTACTTTTGGTGACTTAGATGACTTGGAATTCTTGCGCGTTGAGGGTTACGAGGCTTTAATAAGTGCGATTACGCCCAAATTAGGGAAAACCGGCACTTTTTTGGTCTTCGGAAATGGATAAAAGTTCTTCGTGATGGTCCCAGGAGCAATTAGATGGGTCACAACCCTATTTTTGCAACTTTGAAAATTTTAGTGGGTAAGAGTTATGCCCCTTGATTAAGCGATTTCATCAAATATTGGGAAAACCGTCGCTTTTTTGGAATTTTTGGACCAACTTATGTCGTTCGAAATGATCTCAGCTACATTTTGATATGCCACAACCCTACTTTTGGTGACTTAGATGACTTGGAATTCTTGCGCGTTGAGGGTTACGAGGCTTTAATAAGTGCGATTACGCCCAAATTAGGGAAAACCGGCACTTTTTTGGTCTTCGGAAATGGATAAAAGTTCTTCGTGATGGTCCCAGGAGCAATTAGATGGGTCACAACCCTATTTTTGCAACTTTGAAAATTTTAGTGGGTAAGAGTTATGCCCCTTGATTAAGCGATTTCATCAAATATTGGGAAAACCGTCGCTTTTTTGGAATTTTTGGACCAACTTATGTCGTTCGAAATGATCTCAGCTACATTTTGATATGCCACAACCCTACTTTTGGTGACTTAGATGACTTGGAATTCTTGCGCGTTGAGGGTTACGAGGCTTTAATAAGTGCGATTACGCCCAAATTAGGGAAAACCGGCACTTTTTTGGTCTTCGGAAATGGATAAAAGTTCTTCGTGATGGTCCCAGGAGCAATTAGATGGGTCACAACCCTATTTTTGCAACTTTGAAAATTTTAGTGGGTAAGAGTTATGCCCCTTGATTAAGCGATTTCATCAAATATTGGGAAAACCGTCACTTTTTTGGAATTTTTGGACCAACTTATGTCGTTCGAAATGATCTCAGCTACATTTTGATATGCCACAACCCTACTTTTGGTGACTTAGATGACTTGGAATTCTTGCGCGTTGAGGGTTACGAGGCTTTAATAAGTGCGATTACGCCCAAATTAGGGAAAACCGGCACTTTTTTGGTCTTCGGAAATGGATAAAAGTTCTTCGTGATGGTCCCAGGAGCAATTAGATGGGTCACAACCCTATTTTTGCAACTTTGAAAATTTTAGTGGGTAAGAGTTATGCCCCTTGATTAAGCGATTTCATCAAATATTGGGAAAACCGTCGCTTTTTTGGAATTTTTGGACCAACTTATGTCGTTCGAAATGATCTCAGCTACATTTTGATATGCCACAACCCTACTTTTGGTGACTTAGATGACTTGGAATTCTTGCGCGTTGAGGGTTACGAGGCTTTAATAAGTGCGATTACGCCCAAATTAGGGAAAACCGGCACTTTTTTGGTCTTCGGAAATGGATAAAAGTTCTTCGTGATGGTCCCAGGAGCAATTAGATGGGTCACAACCCTATTTTTGCAACTTTGAAAATTTTAGTGGGTAAGAGTTATGCCCCTTGATTAAGCGATTTCATCAAATATTGGGAAAACCGTCGCTTTTTTGGAATTTTTGGACCAACTTATGTCGTTCGAAATGATCTCAGCTACATTTTGATATGCCACAACCCTACTTTTGGTGACTTAGATGACTTGGAATTCTTGCGCGTTGAGGGTTACGAGGCTTTAATAAGTGCGATTACGCCCAAATTAGGGAAAACCGGCACTTTTTTGGTCTTCGGAAATGGATAAAAGTTCTTCGTGATGGTCCCAGGAGCAATTAGATGGGTCACAACCCTATTTTTGCAACTTTGAAAATTTTAGTGGGTAAGAGTTATGCCCCTTGATTAAGCGATTTCATCAAATATTGGGAAAACCGTCGCTTTTTTGGAATTTTTGGACCAACTTATGTCGTTCGAAATGATCTCAGCTACATTTTGATATGCCACAACCCTACTTTTGGTGACTTAGATGACTTGGAATTCTTGCGCGTTGAGGGTTACGAGGCTTTAATAAGTGTGATTACGCCCAAATTAGGGAAAACCGGCACTTTTTTGGTCTTCGGAAATGGATAAAAGTTCTTCGTGATGGTCCCAGGAGCAATTAGATGGGTCACAACCCTATTTTTGCAACTTTGAAAATTTTAGTGGGTAAGAGTTATGCCCCTTGATTAAGCGATTTCATCAAATATTGGGAAAACCGTCGCTTTTTTGGAATTTTTGGACCAACTTATGTCGTTCGAAATGATCTCAGCTACATTTTGATATGCCACAACCCTACTTTTGGTGACTTAGATGACTTGGAATTCTTGCGCGTTGAGGGTTACGAGGCTTTAATAAGTGCGATTACGCCCAAATTAGGGAAAACCGGCACTTTTTTGGTCTTCGGAAATGGATAAAAGTTCTTCGTGATGGTCCCAGGAGCAATTAGATGGGTCACAACCCTATTTTTGCAACTTTGAAAATTTTAGTGGGTAAGAGTTATGCCCCTTGATTAAGCGATTTCATCAAATATTGGGAAAACCGTCGCTTTTTTGGAATTTTTGGACCAACTTATGTCGTTCGAAATGATCTCAGCTACATTTTGATATGCCACAACCCTACTTTTGGTGACTTAGATGACTTGGAATTCTTGCGCGTTGAGGGTTACGAGGCTTTAATAAGTGCGATTACGCCCAAATTAGGGAAAACCGGCACTTTTTTGGTCTTCGGAAATGGATAAAAGTTCTTCGTGATGGTCCCAGGAGCAATTAGATGGGTCACAACCCTATTTTTGCAACTTTGAAAATTTTAGTGGGTAAGAGTTATGCCCCTTGATTAAGCGATTTCATCAAATATTGGGAAAACCGTCGCTTTTTTGGAATTTTTGGACCAACTTATGTCGTTCGAAATGATCTCAGCTACATTTTGATATGCCACAACCCTACTTTTGGTGACTTAGATGACTTGGAATTCTTGCGCGTTGAGGGTTACGAGGCTTTAATAAGTGCGATTACGCCCAAATTAGGGAAAACCGGCACTTTTTTGGTCTTCGGAAATGGATAAAAGTTCTTCGTGATGGTCCCAGGAGCAATTAGATGGGTCACAACCCTATTTTTGCAACTTTGAAAATTTTAGTGGGTAAGAGTTATGCCCCTTGATTAAGCGATTTCATCAAATATTGGGAAAACCGTCGCTTTTTTGGAATTTTTGGACCAACTTATGTCGTTCGAAATGATCTCAGCTACATTTTGATATGCCACAACCCTACTTTTGGTGACTTAGATGACTTGGAATTCTTGCGCGTTGAGGGTTACGAGGCTTTAATAAGTGCGATTACGCCCAAATTAGGGAAAACCGGCACTTTTTTGGTCTTCGGAAATGGATAAAAGTTCTTCGTGATGGTCCCAGGAGCAATTAGATGGGTCACAACCCTATTTTTGCAACTTTGAAAATTTTAGTGGGTAAGAGTTATGCCCCTTGATTAAGCGATTTCATCAAATATTGGGAAAACCGTCGCTTTTTTGGAATTTTTGGACCAACTTATGTCGTTCGAAATGATCTCAGCTACATTTTGATATGCCACAACCCTACTTTTGGTGACTTAGATGACTTGGAATTCTTGCGCGTTGAGGGTTACGAGGCTTTAATAAGTGCGATTACGCCCAAATTAGGGAAAACCAGCACTTTTTTGGTCTTCGGAAATGGATAAAAGTTCTTCGTGATGGTCCCAGGAGCAATTAGATGGGTCACAACCCTATTTTTGCAACTTTGAAAATTTTAGTGGGTAAGAGTTATGCCCCTTGATTAAGCGATTTCATCAAATATTGGGAAAACCGTCGCTTTTTTGGAATTTTTGGACCAACTTATGTCGTTCGAAATGATCTCAGCTACATTTTGATATGCCACAACCCTACTTTTGGTGACTTAGATGACTTGGAATTCTTGCGCGTTGAGGGTTACGAGGCTTTAATAAGTGCGATTACGCCCAAATTAGGGAAAACCGGCACTTTTTTGGTCTTCGGAAATGGATAAAAGTTCTTCGTGATGGTCCCAGGAGCAATTAGATGGGTCACAACCCTATTTTTGCAACTTTGAAAATTTTAGTGGGTAAGAGTTATGCCCCTTGATTAAGCGATTTCATCAAATATTGGGAAAACCGTCGCTTTTTTGGAATTTTTGGACCAACTTATGTCGTTCGAAATGATCTCAGCTACATTTTGATATGCCACAACCCTACTTTTGGTGACTTAGATGACTTGGAATTCTTGCGCGTTGAGGGTTACGAGGCTTTAATAAGTGCGATTACGCCCAAATTAGGGAAAACCGGCACTTTTTTGGTCTTCGGAAATGGATAAAAGTTCTTCGTGATGGTCCCAGGAGCAATTAGATGGGTCACAACCCTATTTTTGCAACTTTGAAAATTTTAGTGGGTAAGAGTTATGCCCCTTGATTAAGCGATTTCATCAAATATTGGGAAAACCGTCGCTTTTTTGGAATTTTTGGACCAACTTATGTCGTTCGAAATGATCTCAGCTACATTTTGATATGCCACAACCCTACTTTTGGTGACTTAGATGACTTGGAATTCTTGCGCGTTGAGGGTTACGAGGCTTTAATAAGTGCGATTACGCCCAAATTAGGGAAAACCGGCACTTGTTTGGTCTTCGGAAATGGATAAAAGTTCTTCGTGATGGTCCCAGGAGCAATTAGATTGGTCACAACCCTATTTTTGCAACTTTGAAAATTTTAGTGGGTAAGAGTTATGCCCCTTGATTAAGCGATTTCATCAAATATTGGGAAAACCGTCGCTTTTTTGGAATTTTTGGACCAACTTATGTCGTTCGAAATGATCTCAGCTACATTTTGATATGCCACAACCCTACTTTTGGTGACTTAGATGACTTGGAATTCTTGCGCGTTGAGGGTTACGAGGCTTTAATAAGTGCGATTATGCCCAAATTAGGGAAAACCGGCACTTTTTTGGTCTTCGGAAATGGATAAAAGTTCTTCGTGATGGTCCCAGGAGCAATTAGATGGGTCACAACCCTATTTTTGCAACTTTGAAAATTTTAGTGGGTAAGAGTTATGCCCCTTGATTAAGCGATTTCATCAAATATTGGGAAAACCGTCGCTTTTTTGGAATTTTTGGACCAACTTATGTCGTTCGAAATGATCTCAGCTACATTTTGATATGCCACAACCCTACTTTTGGTGACTTAGATGACTTGGAATTCTTGCGCGTTGAGGGTTACGAGGCTTTAATAAGTGCGATTACGCCCAAATTAGGGAAAACCGGCACTTTTTTGGTCTTCGGAAATGGATAAAAGTTCTTCGTGATGGTCCCAGGAGCAATTAGATGGGTCACAACCCTATTTTTGCAACTTTGAAAATTTTAGTGGGTAAGAGTTATGCCCCTTGATTAAGCGATTTCATCAAATATTGGGAAAACCGTCGCTTTTTTGGAATTTTTGGACCAACTTATGTCGTTCGAAATGATCTCAGCTACATTTTGATATGCCACAACCCTACTTTTGGTGACTTAGATGACTTGGAATTCTTGCGCGTTGAGGGTTACGAGGCTTTAATAAGTGCGATTACGCCCAAATTAGGGAAAACCGGCACTTTTTTGGTCTTCGGAAATGGATAAAAGTTCTTCGTGATGGTCCCAGGAGCAATTAGATGGGTCACAACCCTATTTTTGCAACTTTGAAAATTTTAGTGGGTAAGAGTTATGCCCCTTGATTAAGCGATTTCATCAAATATTGGGAAAACCGTCGCTTTTTTGGAATTTTTGGACCAACTTATGTCGTTCGAAATGATCTCAGCTACATTTTGATATGCCACAACCCTACTTTTGGTGACTTAGATGACTTGGAATTCTTGCGCGTTGAGGGTTACGAGGCTTTAATAAGTGCGATTACGCCCAAATTAGGGAAAACCGGCACTTTTTTGGTCTTCGGAAATGGATAAAAGTTCTTCGTGATGGTCCCAAGAGCAATTAGATGGGTCACAACCCTATTTTTGCAACTTTGAAAATTTTAGTGGGTAAGAGTTATGCCCCTTGATTAAGCGATTTCATCAAATATTGGGAAAACCGTCGCTTTTTTGGAATTTTTGGACCAACTTATGTCGTTCGAAATGATCTCAGCTACATTTTGATATGCCACAACCCTACTTTTGGTGACTTAGATGACTTGGAATTCTTGCGCGTTGAGGGTTACGAGGCTTTAATAAGTGCGATTACGCCCAAATTAGGGAAAACCGGCACTTTTTTGGTCTTCGGAAATGGATAAAAGTTCTTCGTGATGGTCCCAGGAGCAATTAGATGGGTCACAACCCTATTTTTGCAACTTTGAAAATTTTAGTGGGTAAGAGTTATGCCCCTTGATTAAGCGATTTCATCAAATATTGGGAAAAACCGTCGCTTTTTTGGAATTTTTGGACCAACTTATGTCGTTCGAAATGATCTCAGCTACATTTTGATATGCCACAACCCTACTTTTGGTGACTTAGATGACTTGGAATTCTTGCGCGTTGAGGGTTACGAGGCTTTAATAAGTGCGATTACGCCCAAATTAGGGAAAACCGGCACTTTTTTGGTCTTCGGAAATGGATAAAAGTTCTTCGTGATGGTCCCAGGAGCAATTAGATGGGTCACAACCCTATTTTTGCAACTTTGAAAATTTTAGTGGGTAAGAGTTATGCCCCTTGATTAAGCGATTTCATCAAATATTGGGAAAACCGTCGCTTTTTTGGAATTTTTGGACCAACTTATGTCGTTCGAAATGATCTCAGCTACATTTTGATATGCCACAACCCTACTTTTGGTGACTTAGATGACTTGGAATTCTTGCGCGTTGAGGGTTACGAGGCTTTAATAAGTGCGATTACGCCCAAATTAGGGAAAACCGGCACTTTTTTGGTCTTCGGAAATGGATAAAAGTTCTTCGTGATGGTCCCAGGAGCAATTAGATGGGTCACAACCCTATTTTTGCAACTTTGAAAATTTTAGTGGGTAAGAGTTATGCCCCTTGATTAAGCGATTTCATCAAATATTGGGAAAACCGTCGCTTTTTTGGAATTTTTGGACCAACTTATGTCGTTCGAAATGATCTCAGCTACATTTTGATATGCCACAACCCTACTTTTGGTGACTTAGATGACTTGGAATTCTTGCGCGTTGAGGGTTACGAGGCTTTAATAAGTGCGATTACGCCCAAATTAGGGAAAACCGGCACTTTTTTGGTCTTCGGAAATGGATAAAAGTTCTTCGTGATGGTCCCAGGAGCAATTAGATGGGTCACAACCCTATTTTTGCAACTTTGAAAATTTTAGTGGGTAAGAGTTATGCCCCTTGATTAAGCGATTTCATCAAATATTGGGA
The DNA here is from genome assembly GCA_916613615.1 of Steromphala cineraria. NCBI lineage: Eukaryota > Metazoa > Mollusca > Gastropoda > Trochida > Trochidae > Steromphala > Steromphala cineraria. Next base: position 73,422 of record CAKAJN010000058.1, read on the forward strand.
AAACCGTCGCTTTTTTGGAATTTTTGGACCAACTTATGTCGTTCGAAATGATCTCAGCTACATTTTGATA